>JAVQJF010022975.1:0-17393 GCA_036023855.1 Gadopsis marmoratus | reverse complement strand
CCCCCCCCCCCCCCCCCCCCCCCCCCCCCCCCCCCCCCCCCCCCCCCCCCCCCCCCCCGCCCCCCCCGATTAGCAGCTATGACAAAAACATAACTTGATCCTAAAACACTAACTTGTACTTTGTGCTCAGTCGCCAGTGTGTTGAAGGACAAATACTAGAGATAAGTAACCATTTGTGTCCTTTGATGTCAACACTAAAAACCAAACCCTGACAGAACTGTCAACCATCAGCATTATACCATTCTACTAGATCATCGTAGTGTTACATTGAACACAGTCACCCAGCAGGGGGCGTTATTGTTGCGTGCACCATCTTGCAGCTCCAGGTCCAGAGCTTTACTTCAGTCCATGATTTTGCTGCAGCCCTGCAGCATGTGCCTCTGACAGAGAGGAGGGGCTCCTCTAAATCACATTTGCAATGTGCTGCTGGTTATGGCGGGTCCAGCACTCTGCTCCTACACTGTCACAGCCCTCAAAACCCAATGCAGCCTCTCGAGTACATGATCTACTATCAGTCACAGTGATAGTGAGGAGTCCAGCCGGCACCTATATGAGCACTGTAACACGGTGCTGTTATGGAGACTGCTAGCAGTCTAACTTTTCCCTATAAGAAGCTCATCTGAAAAGGACTACTGCTCCGTTATCTGCAACAAGTGAGGGTCTAAACAGCTGCACATCTGCCCACTGTATGTTTTCCACACACCCAACATGGTGAACCGCATGCAGACCTGGCATATCCTAAATTCAGGATTTAAGATTTCAGGACGCTGTGGTAGACTAGTATTGAAAGAGGTTTGCGTTTTGTCTTAGGAATGTTCCCGGCTTTATATCAGCTGTAATGCTTCTGAACGATGGTGACACTCTGGATCATCAAGGTGTCCAGCAGCTCTCCTGCCCTCACTGTTTGGGCTCGTCGATGGCCTGGTTTGAGGCCCGGTCTGAGGCCTGTGGTTCTCCTCTGTTGAGGGGCGTCCTGTTGGCGGTGTTCAGGCCAGCTTCAGGGTGCTGATGGGGAATGAGGGCATCACCATTGTCACAGGGTTGAGCACTGTCTGACCCACCAGCTGCGGGTGGTGAGCCACCATTTGGGGACTCACTGCTGTCTGCTTGCTAACAATGGCGGCAGCTGGTTGGCTAGGCACAGTGGCGTTCACCTGAGGGTGGCTGTGGTTTAGGGTGTGGGTGATGTGACCAACCATGGCTGGCTGCGTGACAGCCACCGGTTGGGGATAGAGGGTGGGTAGATGCTGGCTCAGGTGAGCCACTGGGTGCACGGTGATGTGGCCGATGGGTTGGTGGCCAGGGGCTAACTGGACAGAGCTGGCGGTGGTGGCGGGAGCCAGGTGGGCAATGTGTTTGGGACCCCCTCCCTGGATGACGTGGTTGACTGCTTGGATGACTGAGGGATGGGACACTGAAGCGTGGGCAATAACTGTGGGGTGTAGGCTGGGCATGGACACCATCTGTGTCTGGGTGGGGATCAGGGACTGACTGGGGCTGATGGGAGTGCTGGATGTAGCTGTGAGAGCTGCAGGCTTGGACACTTGCTGTGGAAGGGCTACTGGCAGCGGCTGCAGCTGAGGCTGGTGCAGAGAAGCTTTGTGCTGGATGGAGATGTGCTGGGTGATGAAGGAGGTAGTGGTGGCGGTGGTGGGTGCCAGGGTTGGGGTCTGTGTGGGTGTTGCAGTCTTGTGCAGCTCAGGTTTCATGGTTTGAGGCACGGTGGGTAAGGCAGTCTGTGCTCTCGGCGCAGTCTCTTCTTCTAGGTCATCATCCATAATGTCTTCACCTTCTGCCACAGACGAGAGAATTAACTCAGTGTTATTAGATGCTTTGTCATTTTGCAGTATTACATTTTTTATTCAATGCCTAGATATAAAAAAAAAAAAAAAAAAGGTGGTTCACATAGGATTATTTATACAGAGGCAGCTCTGTAGGCCTCCAGTAATCTACCTGAGGCGGTGGAGGTGGAGGCCTGGTCCTCCTCTGGCTGTACTGTCTGCCGGAGGACGCGGTCGATCTCGATCACATCCATCCACTGGCTGAGCTCGTTCTTCAGCTCTGACAGTCGCTGCTGCGTGGCGATCTTCTCTCTGGCCAGTCTCTCCATGTCATGCTCGTACTCCTTCTCTTTCCGCTTCAGCGTCTGAAAAGGAGAAAGCAGAAGAGTTTCGTTCGTGACGCCACGATAGTGTGAGCTGCCACCAGGAAACGTGCACCCGGTTACCAGTTTATTAGGTTCACATGTACACAACATCCCCACAGTAAATCCTGTCTGTGTGACGCTTTGCTTTGTTGACTCTGTGTCAGAGGTGTTGATTCAACGCCGCGCTAACGTTTGAGGCCTTAGTTGGTGGTTTGTATATTAGATTGTGATAGTAGCCAACAACAAATAAATGATGATGTTTTATCATAGATGAAGCTTCCCGGCATAAAAAAAAAAAAAACAGTATCCTCTTCCTCGCACAGACAATTCAACGTTAAGCTTCAGTCGGCCACAAAAGAAAGAGGATGATTCTCTCATTACTTCATGTGTAAGTCGTATTAATTCAGACTCCACTGAGATGTCTACAGCTCAAAGCACATCACTCCAGTAAACCGCAATAGAAAGCCTACATTAAGGCCCGTGCTGTCTTTACAGCTGATAAATAAGAAATCGGTCCAACAAATAATGGATTAAAAATAAACCTGCGACCAGAGCCTGTCTGTCTGTGTGCAGGGAGCAAAATAACAGTTACAGAAGCAGGCGGGAAGGAGGGAAGGAGGGAAGAAGGTGGAGGAGACGAGTATGGAAAGTAGGAGGTGCTACCAAGCGGTGGCTTTCTGTGACCCAGTTTCCCCTTAACCTGTCAGCTGACACAAGGCGAAACCAAACAAAGTGAGCTGGACTTCCTTGTGCATGGCAACAGGAGGAAAACTTCCACAGTGCAAGAAAACTGTAACAAAAACGGCAACACACTGTAAGATGGATGCAAATGCACAAAGAAATGTTGATCAATATATCAAGTATTACGAACTTCCCTAATAAACAATTGCTGGCTAAGGCAACACAGAAGTATGCTGTTGGTGTAGTGTAGCGTTAGCTGTGTTAGTGTTTTGAAGTCAAGCACCTGGTATAATTTATTACATGTCGACTTCAGCCTGGCCTCGCTGGGAGAGGCTCAGGGAAGTGACACTGTGTGAAATCTGTTACCAGCAACCCGATGACTCAGGGCCGTAAAGCCATTTCCCAACAGGGTGGACTTCCTGTTAGCGTTCATGCCACCGTGCACTTGTGTGTGTGTGTGTGTGTGTGTGTGTGTGTGTGTGTGTGTGTGTGTGTGTGTGTGTGTGTGTGCAGAACATGTGCCAGTCATCTCGTGTGAGAAAAGTGCATCTATATGTAAAGTGTTTGTTTATAGTATCTGTAATGTAGAGATTTCTCTCAGTGGTGTGTGTGTGTGTGTACATGTACAGTACAATCATACATGTACATAAATAGCAAAAGGGGGACAAAAGGCGGGCCTTGTGTAATTCGGCACCTGTCTTTAGTCCTTATCCAGGATTAGAAACGCACGGGCCAAGCGGTCTGTGCTTGGGCTGCATCCCACTGGGCATGTTTTCAGTCACTCAAATACAAACTCTGTTGCTGTTCAGATATTAGTTTGGCAGAGCAGAGACACGACAATTAAGCCCAACTGAATCCACATAAGACGAGCCGTTTCATCTGGTTATTAAGGTGGAGAATACCACTTTAAATTACAGGCCAATACTTATATTTTTTTAACAAACAATTCAATTTTATTTATATGGCGCTATATCATAACAGAGTTATCTCATAGCACTTGTTAATATAGAGCAAGTCTAAACCAACTCTATATGTACAGACCCATTAATTCCACCATGAGCAAGCCGCTAGGCGACAGTGGCAAGGAAAAACTGCCTTTTAACGGGCAGAAACCTCAGGCAGAACCAGGCTCTGGGTGGGCGGTCATCTGCCTCGACCGGTTGGGTAGACAGAG
Source organism: Gadopsis marmoratus (assembly GCA_036023855.1). Taxonomy (NCBI): domain Eukaryota; kingdom Metazoa; phylum Chordata; class Actinopteri; order Centrarchiformes; family Percichthyidae; genus Gadopsis; species Gadopsis marmoratus. The sequence goes on along the minus strand of JAVQJF010022975.1, from coordinate 13,392 downwards.
AAAAAAGAAGATATGGGGGGGTAGAGTGAGAGCAGGATGAAAGAGAACACACACTAAAACAGTACAATTCCACATACAGAAGATGCAAAGCAATGGCAGCTACAATGTTAGTGAAGCTAAAATAATCAATCAATAGTTTTAGCAGCACAAAACCAGCTACACTAATAACAAAAGTAGCAGCAGCAGGCGGTCCGCATCCACTCGACGAGACCCGGGTTCATCCAGACTGCACAGAAGCAGGTCCTGAAGATCCAGACTCCACACACAGAGAGGCACAGACAGACAGACACAGAAAGAGAGAAACAGACAGACACAGAGAGAACGAGTGCACAGACGGACACAGACAGAGGCAGAGGCAGACAGAGAGAAACAGAGACAGAGATAGTGAGAGAGAGGGAGAGTCTGTGAGAGAGAGTAAAGGAGTGTGAGAGAGAGAGCACTCAGTGCATCGTGGGATGTCTCCCGGCAGTCTAGGCCTATAGCAGCATAACTAAGGGGGGGCTCAGGGTTCGTCCAGGCCACCCCTCATCTAAGGGGTGACTCAGGGCTCACCTGAGTCAGCCCTGGTATAAGCTTTATCAAAGAGGAAAGTCTTAAGTCTACTCTTAAATGTGAGCAGGGTGTCTGTCTCCCGAACACAGACTGGAAGCTGGTTCCAATTCAGTTCAATTCAATTCAATTCAATTTTATTTATATAGCGCTATATCATAAGAGTTATCTCATAGCACTTGTTAATATAGAACAAGTCTAAACCAACTCTATATGTATAGACCCAACAATTCCACCATGAGCAGCACTAGGAGACAGTGGCAAGGAAACACTGCCTTTAACAGGCAGAAACCTCAGGCAGAACCAGAACCAGAACCAGGCTCTGGGTGGGCAGCCATCTGCCTCGACCGGTAACCCAACCATAAACCATTAGTGTTTTATTGTGTGGCTGTTCATTACCTGAACCTTAAATAATTGTAAATAATTTGTTATATTAAGTTGTTATATTTATATACCTATTTTTTAGGATCTATCTACTTCCCAGGTTACTTGGTCTCTCCAAATGTCTCACTGAAGATGTTGCTACATCTGAGAGGGCATGCATTTTCCCTCCTTGTGGCTTTAATTTGCAGAGGTGCACACAATTCAGGACAAAACACCTTTCATAGAGTTTTGTCTCTTTCAGTTTGCTATATAATTAATTGATGTAATATTGATTAAAATGTTTGTAGAACTTTTAATATGAGCAAGGCAGTCTATGATAAGTGGTCGGTGAATTTTAGCTGTGCTTCATCTGCATGGATGCAATAAACAGCCACAACCATGCATAACGACAGCTTCCCGGAGTTGTTGGAGAACCTCGGCAATGTGGCACAATCCATAAAGAAGCACTTATTCTTTGCAGTTCTTTTAATTGTCTGCACATTTCTGTCTTTGTACTTACACAGAGTTTTAGTTGACAATCTACATAGTTAGATGCATCTGACCCTTGGTGACTGTAGGGGGCATATGATTCATACTCCATTCAAACCATTCAGTGAACCAGTGTGCCCTGTATGGAAGCCTCTGCATTTGCTTTGTTTGTTTACTTAATTATTCATATATTTTCTTTCATTTGTCACCAACGTGTATAGAAGGTAGAAATTTGCCAAATGTCAGAGATGTTGCTGAACTGTTTACTGAGGTAGTTCTACTAATAGTTCTTCAAAAATTTCAAACTGTGGTTGAAGATTTTTGTCCATGATGCTCCTATCCGTAACATTTCAATCTCTAGCTTATTTGAGCTCAGATTGTCTGCAGCTCAACACCTGTTGGCAGGTGTTTCAATAAACTCACTGTACACTACATACCCAGCAGCAAGTCGCTAATAGTGTTAGAAACTAACTAGTGGTGAAAGTGCATGCAGATATCTTTCTCAGGAGTTGGCGGAGACCAAACCAGAGCTAAAAGACCATCTAACATCAGACTTTTATTTGTAAGGTGGCCTGTGAATTTGTAGCCATAGCAACCTCTTGAGCCATGCATATAGTAGTGGTTGTGTATCTGTCAACGTATCCTGATGCTTTTCTGCCCCTTAGGGACCAAAGGTTGAATACTGAATGTAAAAACCTACCTGCAGCAATCAGAGGTTAGTGTGAATCAAATCGGGGCATATTCACAAAGCATCTTAAGATTTTTTAGAGTCTGCGGTGGTGAAACAATTCCGCCAGGCCTCTGGCATTCCTGGCATTGATGGGACTCATGTCCAGATCCAGGTGGAATCTGAACATGAGTATGAGTAAGCTTCATAATGTGCATACCGTATTTCCTCAGATAGAGGCCGGGACCTTTATTTACCTGAACTGCAGAAGGTACCAGGCCTTAATCTGAAGCAGGCTTGTATTGGAGGCCGGACTTTTTTTCTAATTCCCTCTGCATCCCTCCGCTGTTACTCAACACTTCCTGTATCAGTTTAAAATTAAAAGCCTTCTAGCGTTTCAGTGAACAGAAACCTTCACCTTTCATTTCTTAACAAGGCCTTTATTGTTTAACATTTCCAGGAAACATGTTGTGGAAAACTAATTGACTTGCAAAGTTCCCATATGGGGCTTGAAATGTAGCTGCTGCCATCTTGTGGTGCTTGTAAGTTACTACAACATACAGTTTGGTGAGCCGTAAATACAGGTGTCGACCACACCCCCGGCCGTTACTGGAGACCTGTCTTTTACTTGACTACCAGTTTTTGTTTAAGGAAATATGGTATACAAAAAAGTATATCCATTGCACAGAAACTATGATTACCCTATTTTTTCCATTACTCCCACTGCCTTTATGCTGTCTTTATTCTGAATTATTAATTTCATGCCTAATATTGTCTGCAAATGTATGCTGAATAACTGAACAAATGTGCAAACAAACATAACTTGAAAAATGCCAGATAAAGCTAAATAAAGTTGAAAAATAAAGGTCATTCAATCAAGTGAAAAAGGTTACGAATAAAGTAAACCAAAAACGGGAATAGATTAAAGCCCCAAAATCAGCACACATCTTAGTCCGCTCTGGTTTGTGCGGGGATCTGTCCTGATCAGTATGACAGAGTGGAGCTTCGTTGACTGAATATAGACACACAGACTGTCATCAAGTGACTCATGGAAAAGACACTATTGTTATCACGCAAGCACCTGACTTAGTACAGAGTGGTACTTCTTCATGGACTGCCTGGGCATCTCCAAGCACACGTGCTATTTTGATTCATGTAGCTGCAGCAGCACAAAGTGCAAAGGGGCTGGGTGAAGTGGAATATAGATTGGAGGGTGTGGTGATTAATAACTAGACTCTCACCACTCACATCACTGATCTCATTGCTCTGAAACAGTTGACCCGATCGCAGGGAAGCATGACAACAACAGCTCAACTAATGGGAAGATGTTTCTTCAAGAAATCGTATTGTCTAATTTATGTAGTGAAACACTTCTTCCTTAGGCTGCAGTGACAGTGGCGTGTGTTTTCTGCTCTGATTAAAGAAAAGAAAGGCAGGAGTGCAATGAATAAAGGTCTTATTCTCCACACCACCACAGGCATACACACACTCACACACACACACACACACACACACACACACACTCACTCACTCACTCACTCACACACACACGTGGTTAAAGGATATCTATGCCAAAAATATTTTGGTATCTAGAGCTTTTTACGATGCTCATCAGTTGTCCGACTCGAAAAACAGGTACGCCTCTGTTCCTACTCATGTAGTGTTCCACACCCACGTTTATTTCTTATCTCTTGCATGTGATCTCTATAGGCAGCCATTCAAATGATACAAATCTCTGACTTTATGTATTGTAGGGTAATTGTGTATTCCCTTGCGAATAAGTGAGCAAATAAAACGATGATCCAACAAACAGTTGTCTTTTGTATTTCTAATTAATCAAAAGAATAAAGCAATCAAATAAAGGGTAATCGAGAGAGAGCGAGCGAGCGAGCGAGCGAGCGCACAAGAGTCAATCTACTTCAGCTGAAAGGACAGATCATACACCAAGATCCATATGAGGAATCTGACCTCGAGCAGCAGAAACAGTAACATAGTTATAATTTCACAGAACATGCAGAGAGCATGGGGGGATATCAGAATCATCCCTGGCAAACATCATCTCCGTCTCAGTCTAACAGGTGTCATATCCAAGGATCAGTACACAGGACAGACTCATTTCACTCCTTGTAACAAACAGGTTGTCCTTCAGTAATCTCAATTAAACAGGATACCAATGAACTTTACGTCGGAAATGAAAACAGACAGAAAATATCAAAGTACACACGGTGCAGACTAAAGAACAAAGGTTATTACTGGAAAATATCTGGTAATAAGACATTTTGCCCTTACATAGGGGTGAACCCGAATAGTCGACAATTTGAACTAAGGAACCTGATTCGACTGCTGAATTATGTAACCAAACGGTTGAATTGTTGCAGTGGCTGGAAAATGTGGTTATGAAACAAAGGATCATTCAAATCTGGGGGGGATGAATGTCTGATTTTACATAGAATTGCTTGGTTTTTCCATAAATCATGATATATAGCTGAGATATAATGGACAAAGTGAGAATAATTCAACTTTGACCAAGTGTTTTTATTTCAACTGGCGCAGCTTTTCTAGCTTTATGGCACTTGTTTAGAGACCCAGAAAGTTCAGACCTATTGCATGTGTTGTAATTCATCTCACACGATGTTACTCAGCCAATCAAATCTGTGCATTTTGAAGCTTTGAGATTGGAGTCAGCGAGTTGCATACACACACTGGAGAGACGAGATGAGAGACATCAGTTGGAGAGAAAAGTAGTTTCACTTGGCGTGCTCTGAAAAGAGAAACACAGCTTTGGGTCAAGAATGGACAGACTCTTCCCACGGCAGTTCAGAACCAGTTTGTCTCATATGTTCCCAGACCATGGCGATTATTATAAGCGGGAGCAAAACAAAGACGTGGTTCAATGGTCAGCTGACGATAGGCAAGACTTGACCAATCAAATCTGACTATGTACATTCTTAGTCAGGGACACCCCTAATATATTGTTAACTTGAGAACTATATCTACAACAATCCATGATTGATTTTTTGTGGGCAATAGGAACTTTATATCACCTGTGTACTGTTTGGATGTTTAAATTTGACTTGAATCCTTCTTTGTTGTTTGCTGTGTTAAAAAATTAGTTTCAAATTGACTAATCTGCTGACTGTTTTTTGCCCTTCTAGTGATGCTGCAATTACTACCGTGTCATAGTGTGGTGAAAAAATTAAAACCAACAACATGTTAGTCTGTTTTTCAGTTTTCCCTACCCAGTTTATGGCTCTCAGTTCCAAATCCATTGGTATCTACTAAATCATAAATGTAAATCTTCAAAAACACCTCACAAATATATAGGTAACATTTTTTCAAAGGCTCAGTCTAGTCTTAATCCAGTCACTGGTTTTTAACAAACGGTACTCTAACAGGAGGAAAGAGTGCATTTGTTGGGGACTATTTTAAGCGGTGAATGAATCCACATTTGTTGCTCTAGTGATTATTTGGGGCAGCAGGACGGTGCATGTGGGATTGAGTCCAAATAAACTACAATGTATGTGTTCATGGTAATGAAGGAACAACTGTGGTTTTTAATAGCTTGTGGAATAAGATATACCACGCTTTTGGCTTTGCACATGGGATTTGTTGACAATAAGAACATAAGAACTGACTTATTCTTACTTCTAGAGCCTAATGTCTGTTTGGGTGCCTGGGTTTGGCTCAGGGGCACTCAAACAGCAAACAGCTTTGTGTGCTGCAGTGAACAGTAGAGCTGCCATTAGTCAGAAGATCAAGTTACAACAACTATGTGGTTATTACACACCTCTCTCTGTCTGTGTCTGTAGAGACAGACCCAAATGTGCGTGCGCCTTAAGTACACACACACACACACACACACACACACTTGATTGTGTACAAACAGATCAAGTGAATTTTGAAAGTAATTGAGCTGAGCCTTTCATCAGGAGGAAAATTACTTCTACCACTCACGAATGTGTGTGTAGGGTGCGTGAGTGTGTGTTGGTTTGCCAGCTGTGTGTGCCTGCAGGCATGGGGTTTCCTGCCCCTCTACCTCTCTCTACCTTTCCTTCTCCGCTTTTGCTTGTCTGACTCTTTCATTTTTGTATCCTTTTAATTCATTTAAAATTCAAAGCCATGTGCTGACAGGACAGGATCGTTCAGTGTTACCAAAGCAAAAACAGCTCCAATATCAAGGGTTATGAGCCAGGGAGGGAGCACACATGGGGTTTGTCTGTTAAATCAGTCTTTCCCAAACCTCGGATTGTGACCCAAAATGGCTCATGGACCCGTATTTATTGGGTCCACAATTGGCAGAATAAAATGCTATGATGTGAATTCATATGCTGGTCTGTTCAGCCCAAATGCTGTGTGCTATGCACATACTCATAGAACTGCAGTTACATTGAGTAACTCCTTTGTTTTTTGCTATGCTGGTCTGTTCAGCTGAGATGCTGTGTGCCCCCTCCCCCCCTTCTCGCAAACTTAGACCTGAAGACGTGTTTGCTCTCTCTGACTGAGGTAATGTTGAGTTTTAGATGCGATTGCTATTCAATTCAATTTTATTTATATAGCGCTATATCATAACAGAGTTATCTCATAGCACTTGTTAGCACTTGCATAGACCCAACATTTCATGAGCAGCACTAGGAGACAGTGGCAAGGAAACACTGCCTTTAACAGGCAGGAACCTCGAGCAGAACCAGGCTCTGGTCAAGCAGGATGAAAGAGAACACACAGTAGCACAGTACAATTCCACATATAGCTACACTAATAATAACAGTAGCAGCAGCAGGTGGTCCGCATCCACTCGACCACACCCATGTTCATCCAGACGAGAGAGAGAGAGAGATCATTGGTTTCCGACTCACAGACTTACAGTGGATTAGGCAGCAAAGTGTATTTATTCATCACTGTTTTGACAGTGGAGTCAGAAATGTGCCTTAATTTCCATGGTACCAAATGTAAGAAATACCGTGTGCGTGACTAAGTGAGACTGGTGATTTTTATCATTATGTCATCTCTCATGTCATTCAAGGCATTCATGGTTTGTTGTGTTCTTTATTAGTAGTTTATAAATGCAGATGTTATGGCAATTCATGATGTATTTTTGCAAATATGGGTCCTGGGGAGAAACCAGATTTTTCTTTTGGGTCTCGAGCTGAAAACATTTGGGAACCCCTGTTTTAAATGATTGGCTGTTTGCGTGTCAGCCATAGCAGTTCCATTATCAAGGGACATGATAGGCTGTTTATGAGCCAGGGACAGGGGTATGTGCTTTCATGGCAGTTTGCATTTAATACACAAAGTGGAACTATCCAAAATTCTATCAAAAGATTTTCTTATTGCTGATTCAGTGTCTATTACCAGTACAAATTGCTATTGTTCTATCACCCAGACCTATTTATATATCATGTTTTAATATTATTAATTTATATATCGGAGTTGACCCAAGTGGCAGATCTGTCTTTTCCCTCTCCCAGTCAGACACATTTCCAGCCGATCTGGCACGGGTTGTGCTAATCACGACAGTTTATCTAATATGGGGCAGGTTTGATTGCACAGAAGTGCACCGTATGAGTGTCTGTGTAAAGCATAACTAACATCAACTTAGCAGAGTGGCTATCCAATAACTTAGCAATGAAACAGATCACAACAATACAGCTCAGTGAATAAACCAAATCAGTACACGTAAAGTTACAGTACATTGATAAAGTTAAACAGACCTGTGTTAGCCGCGTACCGTTACTATGCTAGCTGTTTATGCCCAGTATGTTACCAGTTTGTGAAGAGAGGATTCCCTTGGTGTGCTGCTGTGTTAGTTGGTCATTCCAGCGGTTGTGGATTTGAGCCAGGCAGGGAAAGTTGAGGTTCCAATGTTGTATGCAGTCCTTGCTGTGTAGTTTTCTGATGGCGTAGGTCGGAGGAAACTGGTCGCTCCTTTGTTTTTTTTTGCAGAGGTAGTAGCTCTTACAGTGAACTTAACTGGCAGACTTTGTGTCATAGCCACTAGTGCTAAATAAACTTGTGTACTCTAGGTAGCGGTGCGCTAACCAAGGATCTTACACTATACACCTTGTATTTGGCTATTCCAAAGCTTTGTAGCTGCCAGCGCAAAGGCACAATCTCCCTTATACACTAGCCATGATTGTCTTTAAAAACAATTGTTCTGACAATCTGTTTGGCCTAGATTTGGAAAAGGAGCAGATCATTTTGAAGTGTACAGGGGTGCCAGCCAAAGTATGGCTTTAAAACCAAAAGAAGGAGCTTGAAATCAATCCTATATTTGACAGGTAGCCAGTGCAGGGATGTTGGTACCAGTCTCTTTTTGGGCAGCTGGGGCTCAGCAGGTAGCGCAGGTTGTAAATGAATCATCCAAAAGTAACCTTAGGCAAGACACTGAACCCTAAGCTGCTTCTGATGGAGGCCAGCACCTTGCATGGCAGCTCCGTCACCATCAGTGTGTGGATGGCTGAATGAGACCAATCTCTAAAGTGCTTTGGGAACCATAAAGGCTGAAAGTGTTATAGTGAAGTCCGTTTACCATTTTCTGGAAGCAGTGAGTAGTCTCACTGCAGCATTCTGTATCAGCTGCAGACGAGACAAAAAGCACTGGCCAGTGCCCAGTTACAGTGAGTAGCAGTAATCTAACCTTGAGGAGATTAATATGGTGGTAACAGTCTTCATGTTGTTGAGAAACAGGATGGTCTTAAATTTAGCCATGTTCCTTAGTTGAAAATAGCAACCTTTCACCACAGAGTTGATCTTTTTGTCAAACTTCAGTATTGAGTTAAATATGACACCAAGATTCCTGGGATGGGTTTAACAGTTCAATGTCAGTGGCTAGCTATACTCCCTGTGGTGTTGGGGAGACCAAAAATAATCACTTCTGTTTTGTCATCATTCAACTGAAGACAGTTTTTGGGATTAATTGGTCTGTGTTCAGCTGAAGGGGTTGGTCCTTAATTCTGCTGAATAGAGGGGAGGCTCAGTTGGCATCTGAGAAATTACTTGCATAAGATGTATTTATAGAGCAGGAGTAACAAACAGGTAATGGAGGACCTGGGACAGTGTGAAACAAGGTGGAGAACCTAATACAGTAAAATTCTCCAGATCCAGAGGCAATGGTCAGACCAAGCATAAACACTAGGTCCAAGTTATGACCACGGTTTCGAGTTGGGCTGGCAGCATGCCGCGTAAAGTTAAGAGTACATTGTTTCAAGAAATTCACCATTGGATTGAGTGTCCAAATCCCCCAAGATGTTTTCAAAGTTGACTGATAAATACGCTTTAAGAAGATGTGTTTGGGTGGGCAATACAAAGAGGACAGCCTTTGTACCACCTGTTTTAAACATGAAAATGTCAAAATTGGTGTTCGTGCCAGTGGGAGTGCACCGTGGCACTTTTAAACAGTGACTCTCACCACTAAGCCTGTGTGAGCTAAAAGTCATGATTGGGGTTCAAAGAAAAAAGAAAGAAAAGTTCAAAGAGCTGGCTATATTCACCACCGTCCAACCAACTTTCCAATCATCTTCCACTGAGGAACAGAAAATCTAGGAAGGTGGAGGAGACAAACTAATTTAGAATAAAAGTCTTATCTGAGAGAGACCTCGTATTTAAGAGGACGAGCTTAATCAAAGTCACTGATTATAGGACAGTGGTGCATTTTATGTAAAAAAGATTGTTTTTGTTAAAAGTGCAATGTGATATCACATTGTCTCCACACCATGCAGCTTTGTGACAGTCACCAGTTAGGTTCAAGTTTATTGTCATATACACTTAAAAAGTACCATGTACGGTCACATGCAATGAAACACATGAACCCTGGCTCTTGCAGCCCTTAAAGCTGTAACTGTAACTCTGTCCCACTAGAACCAGTTCACTCAGGTAACAAGAGTAAATGTGATTCATTACTTCTAGCCCTGTTTCTGTCATAAAGATTAAACAGGTCAATGTAATAGTAGGGTCTGTAGCCAAGTATGTTTTGCTGTATATTGTAACTGAATGACTCTTTTCAAATCAGTAGGGCCTGTAAAATCCTTCTAAGATAGATTGTGGTTTTGGTAATCTCAATATGAATATTTTATGTATGCAAACTATTTTTGATGATGGCGCCTTTTAAATAGTTTTTAATGCTCTTACCCTGTTAGTCCACTAGATGACAGCAGTACATAGTAAAATGTGAACCACTGTACTTCCTCACTAGTGTCTGATTCAGTCAAACGCAGCACTCTGGTGAAATTATCAAATAGAATTACAAAAGATATTTACATATCCACTTAACAATTGGTGCAACATCAAGGAAAGAAATCTGAATCCAGCTGTTGGCTGTTGCAGTTTGTGTCTGCCTGTTTCTCTGCTTGTACTGCTGTTGTGTGCATTGTCAGCGGTCACCAACTTGTCATTGTTGCTAGACGTTTTGTGTCACTGTATCTTTTCAAATTCACACTATACAGTTGGCACAATCATTGTGACAAACCATTATTTAAACACAAGTACTGAGGGCTAATACAGCTCCCCATATAAAGGTACCACGAACAGTTTTCTCAACCAGAGAAATTTTGAGGCGCAACTAACCTGTTGAATGCATTTCCTTACTCATTTGTAACCTTTATTGTTTACATCCATGTTAGCTTGGTGTTCTTTCGGAAGTCTTCTTCTTCCCTGCGTTTTGCTGGTGGATTGAAAAGACACCAGCTGTCCATCAGTGGAACGGCACGGCTTGCATGCATTAACATTTGCATTAGAGCCCCCTGCTGTTACCAGGAGTGTATGTCGTGTCACCCACGTGTCTGTGTGCAAGCAAGTGGTGAAATAAGCACTTGAGAAGCAAATTTGATAAAATTAGCCTCATAGGCATATTCGGACCAAATCAGGCAGAGAGGTGATTAGCGCAGGGTTGTCCAGTGGTGTGGGAGTGTCACTACATGGCCGTGCTGATTGTAGCTCAAATTGAAATACTAACCAGCAATCCCAATTTGAAGAGGGATACAACACCAAGCGACTGCATGGCGATTAACGTCGTTGTACTCCCTCATGGCAGGGTGGTCTAGCTCTGGAAAGGTCATCACAGCGGCGACCGATCAGTCTCTTTTCCATCTTCACAGTTAGTGAAATAGTGGAATGCTACAGTACACAGAGCAGTGCTATACAGTAAACACCGTTCTTCTCCACTGGGCGTTGTCCCGTCTGATCGCTGTTGTGACTGGGCACCGAAGCGTGATGTTGGTTGTGTTTCTCTAAAAGTTGATTCCGTTTTAACTTTTCGTTGCTACATTTTTTTGGCACCCCCTGCGGTCCCTACTGCTGCAACCTAAACGCACTACCCACGTTCAAATTAGTGAGAGGATAGGCATTTTTCCCACAATGCCTGATTTGGTCTGAATATGGCCTAAGTCATCAGCTCCAGGAGCACAGCCAACATTTAGAGCAGAAATAACATAATTTCAGTAGGTAAAATACATCGAAAAGAAAATGAGCCACTGGTGTTTTAACTACTAATGTAATGATTTAATAAGTAAGGTGAGACAAAGGATTAAGCACTACAAGCAGGAACAATGAAGACCTTCTAGATAAATGGCAGGATCAACGTCATCATTAATGTGGATCTGCACAACACAGCTTTTACTGGGGACTAAAGATCTGAAAATGCATTTTCTCTTTTCCATATTCAGCCGACATCACTTTGGTGATGTCCCTGTAGTTTAAGAACTTTATCAGAAGTGTTTCTGGTGGTGCGTTCAGGTTTGATCTCAAGCCAGTTGACCAAGCACCCAGGATGTCGTTGATCCATTTTTCCAGAAAGGCACAGGCATCTCTCCCTTCAGCATTTTCAGGTAAGCCTGCCATGCGGACATTAGATCTGTGGCTGCTGTTTTCTAGATCCTCCATTTCTGCCATCAAATTCTCAGCCTGTTTTATGGAGGCATCTTTTTCCACTGCTCCAAAACACTCCTCAGCCTCCGTTAGCCGGCCAGAATAGTATTTTTGTTCACCGTGGATAGATTGTATCACCGTATCAAATTTTGATGCAAAGTCTTACTTCAGATCATTCTTTAAATTGTGGATGTGCTCAGAATTTCACCCGAGGATGTAACCGACGATGGGTCATCTCTCTCCTCGTCTTCAATGGTGAAAGTTAGTTGTTGTGGGGGAGGTGGTGATTCTGCTTCAGTTGAAATTGTTTGTGTCCGTTCTAGCCGTTTTCCAGCGTCCTGGCATTGGTTATATGGAATGATAAGAGTGCCACAAAAAAGAATAAATATGTAAAAGAATAAGACAATAAATGTGGAAATAAATAAAATAATAAATATTTAATGACAAATAAAATATAAATTATCCCTTAATTTTTCTTTATTCTTTTCCCTTTTGCTTTTCCCTTATAGAGCCAAGCTGTCAATCAAATGGCTTTGGATGCGCCTTCATGCCCAGACTGAGTAATCAGTAATCAGTCAGCAATCATGAATTCATGCATTCATGAATCCTGCTTTGGCAGGAGCTTTTTAGCACGGACAACAGGAAATACATGCGACATAAGGGCTGGATGCTAACTGCCGTAAAAAGAGGGATAGCGGTTTGAATCGGGGAAGGAAGAAGGCATTGCTACCTAATGTGTGCGCCAGTGTTTTGGTTTAACTGGTGTTGAATTAACTGGTGATGTTCCTGTGTGTGAGGCTCTGGTTGCGATGGCGATCTCAGGACGCTTAATGCAAGGCTATGGCATAAGTGACTGTTGATGCCTCTTCATAATACTGAACGTGAACTAAAAGATTACTAAATGTTCATGTTGTCAATCTTATATTTCTACTATATATTGTTATTAACTTGACGTGGAGTCGATTTGAGAGCAGTTTATACTTTCAGGCAGCCTGTAAATGAGACACAGTCTGTTCACAGCTCGAACGCAGTGCGGAGTTAGCTGTGGCAAAGCGTGATACGCCCAGATTAACATGTGAGAATGTATGACATTGAAATGTGCGTTTGTAATATTTCCCTTACAGGGTGCACCACATGCAGTCTGTGCTACCACGCAGTTTGTAGGCCATCCCTCCGCAGAGACTATTCCTGCATTACATGTACATAAAAATAATTGTAATAAAATAATTACTGTCATTATTGTTGACTTTCCTTCTGTCGCAGTAATGAGTAAGTCCTACTGTGTAACACATTTGCATTGTGTATTTGAACTTAGAATGTTACATGTAAACACATGTTAACACTTTTTTTTATTCAAACCAGAGCTGCATGTTGCCTGTTCTGTAAAGTGTTGATTTTAGTGGATCAGGCAGCCAGTGTTGCCAAAATACATTGTAAAGCCACAGTATATTGTATTATCAATATCT
>JAVQJF010022958.1:0-21085 GCA_036023855.1 Gadopsis marmoratus | reverse complement strand
GCCCAAACCTTTCTTGCGTCAGACATGATTTTTCATTCCCAAAACATGATTCCGCAGCCTTGACCTTTTCAAACAACTGGCATGCAGCTCCCCCGGCTGGTGTCGTCTTACTCGTGATGACACCGTAGAGATGATGGTGATGCTGTAACGAGGTGCTGAGACAGTCGGTGATGTACATTTGGTATTTTGTCGCCATCTTCTGGAATGAAGACGGTGTAGCAAGACAAACGGGCAGTGGCTGAGGTCCCTGCGCGTCTTGTACGGGATTACACAACAGCGATGTTATTTTTAGTGGTCTCAGTAGACCCCTTGAGTTAATTCTCAGATCAAGTGGTGTAGTGGTACTTTTAGAGATGGGCCTAATACTAGGGGGAGGGGGCTCAACTGTACCTATTTGTTTTTTTGTACATACTTCAATAAAAACAATATTAGGTGCACTACTTTAAATGCACATATAATGGAATATTCTCTTGACACCACTGCTGATTTTTGGAAAATTATGAACACATTATTTCTAGCTAGAGGGGAAAAAAATAGCCTATGAATAAGATGAAACCTTTAATTTATAAATGGCTACAAATTTGCATTGGTCATAATGTTCCAGCAGCAATCACTGAACTTTACGTGTCTACCTTCTGCTTCAAAAATATGTGCCAGTGTAGTTAGATTCCCTGCTGATCTTTGGCTCTTTTGTTTTGTCCACTCGGGCAGATGCTTGGCAGGGTCGAGACGCTGCCAAGGAACACTCTGCGGTTGTCACGTACTGTGCTGCTGGACTGAAATCCTTAAAGACTGATACCCCCACCTGCCCACCCTCCTCCACCACTGGAACAGTGCCAGCTCAACAAGAGGGATCACAAGGGTTCAAAGGCGCCGGTACAGTAAATTAGTGGATGTGCTTGTTTCTTGTGTGCTTTTTTGATTGAGAAGCTTTGTCTAGTTTAAGTACATAGACACTGTATTGTTAAAGGCAACACACTGGATGGTTTGTATTGTTACATTTCCAGTGTCTCACTATGTCTAAGGATGTCTTGGTCCATGAAGGCAGGAGACAAGTTTTTTGGCCTATTAGTGATGGGCTGTAAAGTGTAAGCATTATTTTATTCCCCATTCATCACTGTTTTGTTGTATATGTTCATACAAATGACAACGGCTCAGTCCATCAGACACTATATTATCATATACACATACAAAATTTGATTCAGCATGTGGGGATGGATCATTGATTTTATTGTTTGCACTCATCTTGACATTCTGTCAAGCACAGCGAGGAAACATGGCGGGTGGTGCCCGTATCCATGGATACGGGCTGGAGATGGCTGAGAGATTGGAGGGGCTGGGGGCTGGTACAGAGGAGCTGAGTTGGCAGGGGTCCTGGCAGTTCCGCTCTTTAATAGAGGTTCTTCTGCACGTAGGCGGCAATGTACTTGACGGCCAGCATGGTCTCCTCGCATGTGGGCTTGATCTGAGACTTGGGCAGCAGGAAGCCATAACGACCAGTGTCACGCAACTCGAAGGTGTAGGAATACTTCACTCCCAGGTCGTAGGCCCAGTCGTCCGAGCCTCCAGCAGCGGGGTCTGAGGGCAGATATGGAGAGGGGCATTATTTAGAGTGGGATATGCTGATGACCTGGGACAGCCAGGATGTGTCGTGCTTTCAGGGGCCCGAAACAAAAATCCTTTGTTTGCTAGAAATAGCTTCCTCTCATGATAAGTCATTGCCTTTTGTTGCCACATCTCTAAAAAGAAAGTTTGTGCATCGTGACCACATCATAATGCACATTATTAGAGGTGGAAAATAGACTATCAAGCTTCCTCTCAATACACAATTTCCCCACGGACAGAAATACAGCTGCAATTTTCACTGCACTTACAGATGGTAGCAGCGCCGGGGCCACTGGTGTAGAGAGTTCCATACAGACTGCGCAGAGCAGCAGAGGCTCCCTCAGCAACCCTCAGCTACAATACAGAGAAGAGACACAAGTCAGATGTGTTAAAGGACCATTCAGAAGGTTTTGACCATTTAAAATACAGATATATTCAACTATATTACTAAATAATTACAGAGCAACGTTGCTCTAAAGTTAGCAAACATTAGCAACCATAAGCTATGCTCGGTCATACCAGACCAAGTAAGGCTGTTTCAGCAATATGAATTAAAATTTTGATTTGTAAGTGAAGTAAGACTGTGTTATTATTTTAAAAGTTAAATAGTCTGGCTTTAAAATGAAAAGAAGCAACAGTACTATTAAAACACGGCTGGTATTACGAATAGTAAACATATGTTTTTTGCCCTTCAGCATCCACCGTCCATTGCACTAGCTCAAACAAAACATTTTTACTAATATTAGAGAAAATAGTACAAGAAAAAAAAAACAACAAACTTCAGTGACAGGAAATGAAACCCCCAGAGAAATGCACAAGCAGGAAATTATATTTCTGGTGGAACAGATGAGTTATGACAGATCCCTTGAGTTCTTTTTGTTCTGCAAAGTGTCAGAAGAGAGCTTAAATTACAAGTGAGTAACAGAGAGGCAGGGATGTGTGATCTGCCTCAGTTAGTGTGAGAGCTGGAGCAGGGGTGTGAGTGTTAACTGTGCAGCCCTCGGACACCCCAGTGAGAGGTAAAAGAGCCATGAGAATGAGGCATGTGAGCAGGGAGTAAATGATTTGCAGCAGATAAGCGTGGCCTTTTAGATAAGAGTCATAATGGCACTGGATTGAATTCTGGCTGAATTAAGCTTTTGGAAACACCTTTAGAAATATTATAATCAGTTTCTATTGTATTCATTTATATCGGACCCTTCGTTCTGAAAGTGCTGATTTGCTGCTATGCTTTGATTTGAGATGCACACCTTACTTAATGCTCCCCATGTTAAGACGTTTAAAAGAAAATTCAGCAAATTTGTGATTTCCAAATCTGCTGTCAATATAATATATACAGTGACACTACTTTTACCTTTGATACTTGTCTGGCGATCATTATATGAAGAGACAGATTGAGCCAATACTGAGCCACTATAGCGATGCATGTGACACTGCCATGATGAATAATTATGTGGCCATTGTGATGTGACGCATGTTGGTTAACATGGTCACTGTCGTTATTCAGCTGAATGTACAATACAGACTTTATGGCAGATAATGATGACTTACCAGCTCACTGTGGTGTTCAGCCAGCTCATAGGTGTAGGAGTAGGGGAAGAGCAGCAGCTGGGAGTAGGAGTGGATGGTGATGTACGACTTGATGATGGACTTGTTCCTGCGGATGAAGTCGGCAACGTTCTTGACCTCGATCTCGGACTCAGGAGTGTACCCGCAGAAGGTGTCGCTGCAGGGGTTGCTGGATGCTCCAATGGCTGCAAAGGAAATTACATTGCGGGAAAACACCAATAGATCAACTTTTTTTTTTACTTCTTTAACTGCATTGTGACTATGCTTAAAGGTGCACTTCACTGATTCTACACATGAAGTTTAATTTATTTGTCAGGAGGAGTACTGTACAGCCTGTGAAAATTCGTTGTCTTCTGTGAAGGGAGTTTTCTAAAGTCTGGGAAAATAACCCTGATGATGTCAGAGTGATGTCATCTGGGTTAAACTGAAAACTGAAGGTGTGGAGTTTGACAGATGTGGGTGTTTACTAGTCTGCTGACATATGGGAAATGTAGGACTCGAGGTTTTTTGGGATGTGACTCAAAGTCAAGCTATCTCGGCCTCTGCTGCACAGATTTTGGCCTTTCTTTTTTAAATCTGTTTCACACATGCACCCCATCTTTACAGAAGTACAATATATAATTGCCTTTAATATATAACCATGTATATGTCACACTTACTGCACCAGCCAGCGTTCCAGTTCCTGTTGGGATCGGCTCCAATGCAGCTGGATCCAGATTTGCTGGAGCGAGTTTTCCTCCACATCCTGTTCTAAAGTCCCCAAGTGGGCAAAATAAACATGTCAGAGGTGCATTTAACAAATCAACAGATTCTTTAAGATAAACAGGACAGCATGGTCTTTAGACTGTAAACTTAGGTTTGACGTTGTCACATACGCTCTTGTGGGTGTAGTCGTAGCCATCAATGTTAAAGACAGGCAGAACAAACACATCCATCTGGTCGAGCAGGCTGGTCATCTCAGAGTCACTGCCATAGGTGGACAGAGCCTGAGGGAAAAAATCTGTGCTGTAATCGCTGGAAGCCTTTGTATAAATGCTTGCCATGCCCATCCAGGTGTCTCTCTTACCTCCTTGACAAACCACTGGCAGAAAGCAGGAGAGATCCACTCTCTAGCGTGGATACCGCAATCCATGAAGATAGCGGGCTTGGTGGAGCTGGACTTCTTACCGAGCTGTGGTTGTTAAAAGTAATCACAAAACAATTGTCGGGTGTAATTGTATATAATT
This sequence comes from Gadopsis marmoratus, assembly GCA_036023855.1. NCBI lineage: Eukaryota > Metazoa > Chordata > Actinopteri > Centrarchiformes > Percichthyidae > Gadopsis > Gadopsis marmoratus. Next base: position 16,685 of record JAVQJF010022958.1, on the reverse strand, counting down.
GTATATTAAATTCTTCAACACGAGGGACTGATATAGCAGATAAGTCTTGGAATACCTTGAGAACGGTCATGGGGCGTCCCTCGTAGGTGCTTCCAATCATCTGCTTGCTGATCAGATCAGGATTGGAAGAGGAAATGGAGGCGATCCAGGACTGGACCTGAAATTTAAGGGAGAATAAATAAGAACAGGAAATAACAGTACCGTAATGGTAGAGATTGTGACTGGTGATCTTTTTGGCTCTTACTTTGTCCCAGCTGTTGTAATTGGTGTAGCTGTGGACTCTGGGAGCGATCTTGCTGTCAGTCTGGGCATCAACAGCAGCCTGCAGGTCCTCAATAAGGACCCTGAAGAGGAATATGTAAAAAATCAAACCTTGTATTCAAGATGTTTTAATTTCACAAGTACTGATTAAGTGGAAATGCTTTTATTTAGCGTCTATCCTTAGTGACATACTCATGCTCTATGTCATTCTGCTGCAGGATGGTGTCCACCATATCGAGGTAGATGGCAGGCACACGGATGTCCACGTCAGTGCCGATGGTCACCAGCTCAGCACTCTCGGGGCTCCAGAAGTCGACCTGCAGATGGCGCCAAACACTTGAGCATGTTGAGATAGTCCATATGAAATCAGAATACAGCATTCAGCCTCTCATTTGACAAACTGTGATGAGCTGAAAGAAATTCTTATTGTAAAGTGAATATGAGAGCCAGCAAATACAGGCAGCATTTGAACATAACAAAAAAAAAGAATGTACAATTAGATATGATTTTCATATTTGAATGTGCATTAAGTGAATTATTAGAAAGACCTAACAAAATTGAATTTAGGTGCACTTTGGCCTCTTTCACCAATAGCAAACCAATCAAACCCCTGCAGTGAGGAAGAGTAGCATTATAAGGTGTGTGTGTGTGAGAAAGATGGCAGTGAGGTACCTCGATGCTCTGAGCCAGTTCCTTAATGAGGGTCACATGTTCATCACGCACAGGCTTCAGGCGGAAGACTTTCTCTCTAGTGACAAAAACAAAAGAGAGAGATCACAAACACAATAGCCACAGTTTTTTGTTTAGGGTGTTATTCAGTGTTTGGGTAGTATCTCTATACAAAACCACCCTCCTGCATCATTTCCCCTCCATAATCTGTGAGCGGATTACTCGTTTATTTCTGTTTTATACATGTTAAATTCCACCTCTTAACCCATTTCACTGTATAAAGTTTGTATAACTTCATCGAATGGTTTTGGGCCCTTGTAGCAGTTGAAGGGTTACTGGTTTGAGCCACTTTAATAATGTGCAATGCTGATGAAGTACCTTTGAGAAATTTTGTCTGAGGGAAAATGTTGAAAAAGATATGTTTCATAACCATTACAATGTCTTGCTTATAGCAATGGTTTACTAATGGTGACAAATACTGAAATTCACATACTTTAAATTGATGGCAGAATAATTACGCTGATCTAGAATGCTGCGGTATACAGACCGCACTTGAATCACTAGTTATTGGCTAAATACTGTCCTCTAATACATAGCAAATGTGTACAGATACATGTGTACAGATACATATCTACATTTAACGAAGATTAGAGATTTACCCCTCAAAGCGGGTGATTTCAGCCAGGGCAACAGCCACCAATCCAAAAAGCAGGAGGATCCTCATATTGGCAGTGAGGCATATCTCGCCCCTTGAAAGCTCTTATAACCCCGACCTGCCGCCCATCCACCAATCCCTGTCTGTAATGCAGCAACATGTCATACATCCTCCCATAAAGATCTTGTGCTGAGCACCTGTTATTTTTAGTACACGGAGGAACATCGGCCTACATGATGCATAGTCAAAGATTAACAGATGCTAGAGATGATTGGGGAAACTTTGTGCCAAGGTGACTGGATTGTAATTCCTTATAGTTAATCTCATGTTAACTGTTATTTCTGGATGTTTTGGCAAGTAATGACATGTCTTCATAACCAGTCAGGATGATTTACCTCTTTTTATCATGAGGTAATAAAAAAAAAAAAATCAACTTAGGACTGTTTTTTTCATTTTATTAATATTTTCATATATTCACAAACTGTACACTTATAGAGTAGGAAAAAAAAACTATCAACATGTTTAAATAGCACAAAGACAACGACCAGATATATTGACAATAATCACCCCCTGGAGTGTTTGTTATTTATACCACATGTTACTCCCAGGCTAGGCAACATTTCAGCATTTCAATCTTATAACACTTATTATACATTTTCACAAGCAGCACATCATTTGGCATTACCACATATAGCATACAGGCACTATATGTTATTAGCGGATATAAACTTACATCACATTTCTGCTGCTTTTCCAATTGTTTCATGTGCAGCTGGCAAAGCATGCATAAGTGGATTCTGATGATTTTTTATTTTTTTTTGCTTTGGCATCTTTGCTGAGCACTTGATCACTGTTCCAACTGGTGAAAGACCTGCTGAGCACACACGACGGTTATCACAGGACAATATATTACTGCACTGTATCCGTGAGGCACAATGGCGACAAAATCCTGCAGTACATGCATGTCTTATATAAATAATGGGATAAGCGATCTGTAATTAAGTATAGTCTTTTCCAGCAGGGCAATACTTAGATATAGTTAATTCCTGGATTTCTTTTTTACTTGTGTGACACTGACATTCATTTCACAGACTGAAGAGAAACATTTACCAGCATGAATGTGACACGCATGAGTGTTGTGTGACGTGATGGCTTATGAATAATTATTCTGCAGATAAACATTGTACAAGGTAGTGAATGTCTCTTGGACATAGACTCACAGAGGGATGTGAATACAACATTTTAACCATTCTGCATGGTTCAGTGCTTGGTTATACAGTTGGGGTTTAAAGGCATGGAATGTTTCCATCCCCGGCCCCTTAACCACAGACTCAAAGAGCGGGGAGAGTGAACTTGTACACTCTTTATTTGAATTGTTTTTCACTTAACATCTGAGCAGGCCTTACTTTTGGTTGTGAGGCTTAGTGCCTCAGAGGCACGAAAAGAGAGGGCGCTCACCTTGGAGCTGATGCTCGGGTGAGGCCCTTTAGCTCCTCCTGGTGAGCAGCGCAACAGACGCAGTAAGTTTTTGCGAAAGTTGCGCCCAACAAAGCCGTACACAATAGGGTTAATGCAGCTGTTGAAGTAGGCAATGCAGATGGTGAAGGGCATGGCTGTGTCAATGATTTCCAGCATGGCACAGTTATCCCCCAATATCAGCTGGGTGAGCACCTGCATTAAGTGGAACACCTGATGGGGCACCCAGCACAGGAAGAAGGCCAGGACAGCCGCTGCAAGCATGCGCAGTACCTCGTCATCCCGGGAGCGGGAGCTTTTCTGGATGTGTCTAGCTACCAGCAGCGCCTGTCCGATGAGGCAATAACAGGTGATGATGATGACAAAGGGCACCAGGAAGCCCAGCAGGCTTTTCATCAGGCTGATGGCCAGTAGAAGCTCTTTCAACCTCATGGCATTTTTCGTGTGCAGGATGCCACACACTGTATTGTTAGAGTTTTTAATATTAAGGACATCCCTAGTCAGTGCTGTGGGCACACTAAGCACAAAGGCAAAAAGCCAGATCACTACACAGGTGATACGTGCGTACACCACAGTGCGGAACCGGCGTGATCGCACTGGGTGGACGATGGCGAGATAACGGTCAATGCTGAGTGCTGTGAGGAAGAAGATGCTTGTGTAGAGGTTAAAAATCACCAGGCCTGCACTGGCCTTGCACAGGAATCCTCCAAAAGACCAGCGATAGCCCGTGGCGGTGAAGGTGGCCCACATGGGCAGAGTGATGAGGAAGGTGAGGTCAGAAACAGCAAGATTGAGAACAAAAATGTTGGCCACCGTCTTGAGCTTCATGTAGCAGTAGATGACGGCCACTACCATACTGTTTCCGACAATGCCGATGACAAAGTTACAGCCGTAGACGATGGGAACCAGGGTGAAGATGATTTCATGGCTCCCAGACATGCCGCATGTCAGAGCTATCTCTTCTGTCGCTCCTGCCGTTATGTTCTGCATTTTCCCTTTTTAGTGCCAGATCCTGGGACTTTTTAACAGGGGGCCCTGTCGTCAGGGTGCGTCTGTGATGACTGATACGGGCCTTGGGCGAGGGCCTCAGCGAGTCCTATAAAAGAAACACAACAAAAATGTCACAGACAGTCTAGGGGAAGAGTCATCATTACCGCTGGCATGGCCCATAAACGTTAATCCACATGAGCACCCATGAAAGTGCTCGCCCTACACCAGCTCATTAAAGACCTGCACATTAAAGCCATCCTGACGCTTTATGTTATTTCTGTAAAATAAGACGGCATGAAAAACAGATGTTGTATGTTATTCAATATTCCAAAAATGCCCTTTGAAAGATCATTATTCAGACCGTCTGCATTCTCCCTTGTCCTTTAAATCGTCTCTTGGCTAATGAATGGGAACACTAAAACTGTACAGTGTTTATCAAATGGTCCGTCCATCTGGGTGGACTGTCAGCATCCGGAAGGAGAACATTTATGCGTCGTGTTACGACCTGTGTTAATGAAGACTGCATGGCAAAGTGCGAGCGTGGATAACAACACCATTAAACACTGAGGTACTGAGGGAGCAGGGAGGAGAGAACGAGAGGGTTGAGGCTCCAGTCACTGTAAAAGACATGTCACGTTTCAAACCCTTGGTGTGCAGAGATACATTGTACCCAGCATGAGAACTTCTAATCAGCACACACCTAAACAAACAGGACAGCAGGGATTCGGCTCCGTGGAAACTTTGCTCTGTGAGAAAATCAAACCTGCGTGCTGCGGAAAATTTGCCTCAGGGGTAGTTTTTGCTTCATTTATACAAGCAGAATGTGGAATGGGAGTAAAAAAAAAAGAATTCTCCCCTTTGTTGAGAGTCTTTATGTTTAATAGAATAGCTTAGCGAGCGTCATTAGTGGGGCTGATGTAATAATATTAGCATAAGCCTGATGTATACTATTACTATAGCTGCAAACATTCTTCATTTCTGTTACTAATTACATGAAAATGACAACATGTTTGTGGTTACATTAAAACCAAACAGATGCCTGGGGAAAACATGCTCTGAATTGAACTCAAAAGTGGGCAAATAGCATAAACAGACAATGAAACAATTTTATGGGCTGTTTTTTTAGTTGAATATTTTGTATAATACAGATAAAATTGTGGACTACCATATAAGCTGCCACAATAGAAATGACTGACGAAACTAAACAGGTGTCTTGCCACAAGATGGCATTCCAGCTTCAAAATTTTACTTTTTCCATCTCACAGCTGACACAGTACAGTGACATCATGATGGAAAACCTATTGACAAATTTAGATTGTCCTCAGCCAGTCCATATATAGCTATTTTGCATATATCCAGTTGCTGCAGTTGCTCTTACAGCCACCGTGGAGCGTGCACTTTTAAAAACATTCCCTATCTGCATTCCTATTGCCCTCTGGTTGGCATTAAGACAGATTGAGCCCTTCCAGTAGAACTATTTTATCTCAAGTCAAAGATCTCCTCGTTTTCCACCATGGTTTCAGTAGATGAATTGAAAGAAAAAAAAAACCCTCAGTGCACTAAAGCAACAGCCATATCGGTTGCAGATGTGGGGATTGTTGAGTGTGAAAGATGTGTGGGTGCCAAGGGCAACAGAATAATGAAATATCGCTGCGAGTTCCTGCACTGGCCCTGGTGTAGTAGGCAGGGTAAAGCACCAACACAGATGTCACTGCTTGGATTTAGTGTACATGCGTTTTCTTTCTTTAATTATTATAACAGTGGGTGGATGTAAATTTTGACTATGCAGAAGAGAACGACAAAACACAATTTCACAGTTTAGGGATTTAAAACCGTTTCAGACAATCTCTTGATGCTAAAAAGATTTCTGATGACCACAAATGAAAATATAGGAGAAAATCCACACCACAGATATTTTACCATTATTGGTACAGTTGGCACTGCTAGCATCTCTCCATGATGCTACTGCTGCCTATATATGTAAGTGAGCCCCATAATAAAAGGTTGAAGTAGCGCGGACAGAAGGCGACTCAGATGCAGGTGATTTAGTAAACACCTACTTCCATGTGCAAGCTGCATCCTCTCAGGCAAGACAATGGACTGCGAGGCCCTGCACCGTTTGCAAACACACAGCTGCTTACAATGAATGATAACAAATCAGGATTAGGAGGAAGTTTGGGGACATTTTTACTCCACAATACAGCGGCTGATTCCTGAATGGCACTGCAGTAGCAACATTCCATTTCTAATCCTATTTTGGGGTTTTAAAACGCAGTCTGTCCCTGGGATCATGGGAATTTCTTAAAAAGTTAAACCTAGAAAAGCCATCACAGCCGGGGCCAGACGAATTGGACTGAGCTTGGATAGAATCGTGGTTCCCATCGACAGAGCTATCTGAGGCTGCCCTCGGCCTGAACACCCAGCTGCTCTGACCTGAGCACCACCATCTGGCTGCCCTTAAAGAGAGCCACTAAAAAGTCTGGTTGATGAGGTTAATGATTTATATCAGCCCATTACGAAGTGAGGTTCACCTTAATGAGAACGCACCACCCCATGATCATCCTCTCATTTAGGCCTCGTTTCAGGCCTGTTTGGTCAACAGGATGTTACAACTGGTACTTCCCGTCGTTGTAAACTCAGCTTTGTGCATCCTGTGTCTTCAAACATGTTACAGAATGCAAACTTAATTCCCAACTACCCACCAACAAATGACAGCCTTACAATGATATTATAGCTTAATTTGTCACTATTACTCCCTGTAGAGTAATGATATGGGTGTCTAAAAGTGTGGCGTAGCCTCCTGTAACTCACTTCCTCCTCTGTCTCAGCTTACAGGGTGTCACTTCAACTGAAGAGGTTTTTAAGTAGCAAACTCGACCAAGAGTAAACTAACTGGCCGCTTAAGAAATTCTTAAATGTTACATTTGATGGAACCATGCAATGAATTTGGGATTTTTTTTGTTTTTTTTAACTGCACCAAACCAACACACTTCTCCCTTTAAAATGTGCTTTTTCTTTTTTTACACACATATGTTCAGAAAGAGAAAGGCTATAAGATTTTGATTAAGCGCGCATGTGTGAATGTGTCTGGTCTGTGTGTGTGCGTGAGTGACAGTGTCCATGAACTAAATGAGGACCTGACGTCTGCTGGCAGGAGAGGAGCTAATGGAAATATTGGCTTCAGAAACCATGCCTGCATTTTTCTGTTTATAAAACTGTGCTTTCATATGACTTGCACAATTAAACAGCACAAATTTCAGCCTGAAAGCTTCCCTTCATTTCCTGCACTGTATTTTATGAAATATGCCACAGGCACTTTCAATTACAATAACATAACAAATTATAAATCCGTTTCTCTCCTATTTTCACTCATCAGAATAGTTTGTTGGAAGATTATTTCACTGTCGAACCTGAGATTTTATTAAATCAAACATTTACTGGCTCTCACCAACATATTAATATTAGGGGAGAAAATAAGAGCCTAAAAAAGCGAAACTCATACAAAGCTCTTGGTTTAAGAGCATGATGCTGAGCAGCCTAGGTCCTCTCTTCCTCAACATGTTCATTCTCTAGTCTATCACTTTATTTCTCTTTTCTTCAACAATTTCTTCAGTTACCTTTCCCTGCTGTTCCACAGACAACCTGTCTCCCCTTTTTCCTGCCTGTTTCAGGATTACAATCATCATAAATGAGGGTTTTTAGGAAGTGCAGGGCTCGTGTTTGTCAGGAAGTGGATCCAGTTTTCTATGGGGACAGACAATGTTAACTCTAAGACAGAAACTCATTCCCATAGCTAGAATAATCCACTGCACAGCTATAGTAATTGTTTAAAAATGGTTCTGCACACACAGGACTTTCACAGGTCACACAACAAAGTCAGTGATTACATCCAATATGTTGGTTTGTCCTTTGCATTCTCTACATGTGTTGGTTACTAAGGTAATATCAGCAATTTTCAACAAAGGGCTTATGAGGTAAAAATTTACAGAAACCTTTTTGTGCTGGTGTCGGAATATAAAAAACGTCTAAAGCAGCCGAAGTGAGTTAAGATTTGTTTAACCCGATGAGAGAGGCTATTACAGAAAGTTACATTTAAAGAGTTTATCAACTTAAACTGCCAAGCATCTTCTTTTTTTTTTTTTAAGTTGGTATAACATCTTGAGAATGAGGTAATGTGAGCTCTTACCTGTGGTGCTGAACCAGGAGACTGTTGCTTTCAGAGCAGGACAGACAGTGAGAGAGAGAGGCCACCGCAGTGTGCCAGTGACTGCTGCAGATTTAACTTAACTGGTGGAGCGAGACGAGCAGGAATACCGTCTGACACACAAACACAGTAACACACACCACCCCCCATTACACTCTCTCTCTCTCTCGCTCGCTCGCTCTCTCTCTCTCACACACACACTACAATAATGAATTAATTATATTGGAGCCAGTCGGCTACGTATTGTCCTGGCCCATCTCTCTCTGTGGCCAACAGCCTGCACGCACATAAACACACACAAGATCTTACACAATAAGCACCTCTCTTCTTCCTCCTCCCCTCTCTCCTCCTCCTCTCATCTTTCCACCCTACTCCCTAAGCACCATCTCTCTTCCCTCTCTCTTAATGTCTGCTTTTAATCACTCACTTTCCCTTGTGAAATTCATTGCTGCTTTTGACAGGTAGAGCTGATTAAAGCGACAAATCTAGGCCTGCTGCACAATCTTTCGAGGGCGTTCAATTAAGCGTTGCCGTTTAATTAAGCAGACATGCACACACGCGTAGACAGTGCTATGGTTAATCTTACTTTAATATCTCAACCACCTCTCTTCCACTAGCGGTCGTCTCTCATCCTATGACAGACGGCTGTCCCTTGTCCTCTGCACAGCGTGAAAGGAATGGCCAGCCTCTGATTGTGATTGGACCTGTCGACACACTGTATTAATAGCTGCCACAAGCTTGCCCTTGGCTTGGATTAGGGTGTATCAGCGGCCAGGAGAGAGGGGGAAATTGGTGGGGTGGAGCCAGAGAGTTGGGTTACCTCTTTTCTGTCACTCCTCGCTGGGCTTCCTAAGAATATTTCCAGTTTTCAAGTGTGATTCAGCTGTCAGTCATTTGTCAAACTCCCCCCCAGTAAAAGAGGATTGTATTGTTGAAGTATGTGAACGTATGTGCGTGTGTCAGGGTGACCTAGCTGACAACTCCCTGTGGTCAAGCTGACCTTGGCGAAGATATTTAAGTGTGATTGAGCCACAGATGAATGTGACTAGTAAAAATGTACTACAAAGAGTAATTTCATGTGCAATAAAATAAATTGATTGGTGCAAAAAGGAGACATGTGAAGCCTGTACACTTTATGCTTGTGTAATCCAGCTGTAATAACACAGGATTTCAATTTTTAGCAACTGCAAACATCCATCAGACACACCTAAGCGCTAAAGACATTTGTCTCTCGCTATTATTCTCTTCCTCCAGGTCTTGACAGGTGTTGAGAAGTGCATCACAGCCTCACCTCTCCCCCTCAGTCCAAAGCAGCTATCGCAACTGCCATGGAGATGGATGAGGCGGCGTGGCAGTCATCCACTAAATCCTCTCTGTTTCAGTGTCAGCAGAGTTGATGGTGAAGAAAGCCATCACCTGGATTAAAGACAAACAAGGAAAGAAAGGAAAAACAAACACTTTCAGAGATTTCTATGGCTCACAGCCTCTTGGAGGTCACACGGGTTCAAAAGGCAACAGGTGCAAAGTTACTTTTGAAAATACATGACATTCACCAGAGTGCTCTTCAGTCTTTATACCCGTCATTTTGCAGGAAGGCCAGTTTACAGAGAGGAGGGCAGTATGTCACTTTGTCTGAAACACAGCAACAGAGCCATTTACACCACCAAGGGATTGTGATCAGGCTGTGAATGATAAGAATCATCCATTAGGCGAATGTTATCTTCTTGCGTATCCTGTCACAGCAATGAGCAGCCGTACGGTATCAAATTGTCTACATGGTTTTGCTCTCGCTGCCACAAGAATGATCAACAATCAGAATCTGACCCACGAGACCTCTCGGGAAGTGAGGAGAGTTCTGTATCGAGCACAGAATCTGCACTGTATTTTCCACAAAACAAATAATTCTCAGTACGGACAGCCAGGATGTTGTTGCAACATTGATTTACACTCCTCATGTACAAGCAGAAACAGATGTTGATTTGAGGGGGATGGGCAAGATTAGTTTTCCTATGGGACTGTACCTTTTTAGGATGGATGGGTGGCGTTTATTTTAGGTTGTGGTTGGTGTTGGATGTTTACAAAGTAAAAGTCCATGTCCTGAAAATGGACTAAAACACAAAAACATGTGTGGTCATTCCAGGATTATTTCTAAATTCATATTGTGCAACAATTGGAAATGTGATGCAACTGTAGTAAACGCCAAGGAATATTGGTAATTTATCATCTACTGGGTAACGCACCCTTTCTGGGTGAGTAAGGCCATAAAGCGGACAACGTGGATTCATCTCAAGTGCTCATACCCTGGAGGTGTGATAGTGGGCGATGTGCTTGCTAATCAAATCACTCTAACAAGATTAGCTGTGTTAGCACTTAAGCTGTAGTAGAATGAATTGATGGCTGAGGTAATTACTGGTAGCACGGAGCACTGCGGGAAACGGCAGACCTTTTGCACCAGAACACAGGCACTAAAATGCCAAACCATCACACATAGCCACCTGCTGAAGAAAGACAATACCCTGTGAGGTCTGCTGACCAGTGTTAAGTGACAAGGAGGTGAGTCATCTCTTATACCCGCATAAATATAGTCTTCATGTTTACATGTCAGTGCTGCATGGTTTCTATCAGAAATCCATGTGTGAAGTGCTTGCATTTTTTTAAACCAGCGACCCCAGTCCAAGTCGACTTTCATTTTAATATAAATCGAGAACATGAGCTGCATGTTTCTTTCCTCACGTGTTCCTCGTTAGTTTCTGTTGGGGGGGGGGGATGCAAGTTAAACTTTGCCAAACTGCACAGCAAGTCAGGCTTCCTTATATTTTTGACTTGGCTGACATGTGGCCTTAATGAGCATCATCAGTTTCTCTTCCCGAGAGTCGTCCATCCTGTGTTCGCGTTACATGGCGGTATGGAACTCCTTTCCTCAGCGGTCCCAAATGAATTGTATTCATAGACAGCAGACCCCCCCCCCGGTCACAGCAGGAAGCGGGGACAGGTGGAACCAATAACACTGTGTTCCAGCAATCGTTGCACTGACACGCAGCAATTAATAATGCTAGTAGATACACCTGCGTTTGACTGGTCCAAACATGCGCAGCGAAACAGAGGTCGGCTCAGCTTTTGCCTTTTATGGTATTCCGCAGTTCTTCGACTGTTGTGACATGAACGTACACATAACACACGAGAGGCACGAACTGGGGCTAGGTGGGTCACGGTGCTACAAAACATTTAGCTTGTTGTGTTTGTTTGTTTTAAACTGCCGTTCCGACCCGCCATCCTTGCTGAGGCACTACTATTGCGAGGAGATGGTGCCAACTCTGCCTCCCCCACAACAAAGAATGAAATGAAAAATGCCACAAGCACTGTTAACTAATGTAGCGTTTCACGGGCTAACTCGTCGGCATCATTCCTTTTCCCGTTGCTTCAGGACGCCTTTGCAAGGAAAACAACAATCCAGTCGGCCTCAAACCGGAAGCGGCGTTTCCTGTCGCTGCTGAGGAGGTTTTGTCTCTTTCCAAACTCCGATTCCAGGTATCGCCGCAACGCTCCGTTAAGGTAAGAACATGCTGCTTTTGCTAATATTTATAGTGACTAGATGTCTTGGCTCTGTTCAGTTGGCGTTTATGTGCTCGATGTCTGTCAAGCTGCTTGCTGTTGAGTTGCAGTCGGACATATTTGTTTGGGACGCCTGCTGCGGCCTTCCACTTGCATGCAGTGTTTGTTTGGATATTGATGTCGATTTTCATCTGCTGTTTTTGCTGAGCTTTGCTGTTACTTGCGCATGTGAATTGAGATGCTTTTGTGTTGATGTGCATTGCTGAGTATATCTTGCGTCATTCGCCCTTTTTAAAATTGTTTGTTGTTTTTGAGATGGTTCCTTACTGCATGTCTCCCTGCAAGCTTAAGTGTCCAAAATATGCTAATATGTATTATACTTGGGATGTAACTGTTGTCTTGCAAACAGCAAGGGGCCAATTTTCTTTTCTTTATACGTGCTTCCCCTTGGGCACATTATTCATTGACATGGTGTCTCTTTTTCATTTCTATGCTGATGACACGCAGTTGTACTTGCTCGTTTAGATACACAAACCCTGGAAAGTGGAGTTCACAGAATGGTTGCCTTAAAGAAATCAAAAACTGGATGTTTAGAACATTTTCTTAAGCCGAACTCAAACAAAACACATCCTCATTGGGTCTCATGCAGATGGCTGCTGGTTCCCTTTTGCATCATATCAAGCTTGTTGGAAGGAATCTTGGTGTCTGGTTTAATTGAAATTTAAGTTTTGAGCAGCTCTGAATAACAATGGTTTTATCATCTTAGGGCGTATTGTTGAAATATTTCTCTTTTAACTGTTAAAGACACAGAAACCACTTTACATGCCTTCATCTCATCATGCCTGCAGGGTTTGACATTAACTATGGCTTTAAAGGTTTAAAAACAGGTTTAGTTTGTGGCCACCAAGTTTTATCGCTATACTGGATATACTTTTGCCTTTGACAAAGCAACGTTACAGATCCACAATATACCATATGCTTACAAAAAATTTTAAGTTTGTTAAGTTGTGTTAAATTGCCTTTTCTGTATTGTTTTTGCATAACTTGGTATATCTGGACCACCAAAAATGTGTTTTGGCGAACAAATATAGGGGCAATGGGGGCCCGTCCAGCCAGTGTTTGAAAATATTAGTGTCTATCCCTGGCCTGGATTACTTCAACAGCCTTTTACCTGTCTGAAACACAAATCTATTGATCGACTCCAGACGGTACAAAACTCAGCTGCCAGGGTTTTAACGAGAAACATGATCACAGCACTACTGTCCTTGCACTGGCTCCCAGTATTGTTTTATAATAGATTTTAAGATTTTACTTATTGCTTTTAAGGCTGTTCATGGCCTCTCTCCCTGCTATATCTCTTAACGTCTTGGTACTGTATGATTTTTGTATCCAGATTCTTGATGTATTTTTATGACTATTAGATAACGGCTTGCTTTCTAATGTGTTTTTTCGTTACTAATCTTTGCTGCTGAAGTCCCGTTTTGTGGTTTATGCTGCTGCTGCTACTCTGCTCCACACAGTATGTATTGCTACCTTAATTTTACATCCATGTCCTGTTACTTATCAGCGCTGCATAACATTTCTGAAGGAAAGACTGCGTGCTCCATCACACTGCTCACTGTTTTGCTCTGCTGCTGTGCTGCTTTTTTTCCAACAATGCTTTCAAACTCCTGCAAAAGGTAGCTGCTGTTGATTCTATTGCTCTTCATATACAGTATGTGTTCCATTTCACAAGCTCCACTTCCACCACAGCATCCACATGTATAGAGTCTAGTTCCCCTTTGTGGAGGAAACTTTATTATCATTGCTCCCCAGTTCCTGCTGTGCTGAACTTGGTAAATGCTTGTGGGGGAGTGATGAGGTCAGAGTCTAGATGCCAAATATCAACTCTGTGTCCACATAACAAATCCCTGTTGTGTCAGATGGCTAACTGCACCACCTCATAGGGCATTAAAAATGGCACACCATGATATGTACAGCAGTATGCAGGACGTTAGTTGTGCTGTCAGTTGAAGGATTACAATTTTGAGCGTTTTTACCATTTATGTTATTGGATAAATTAATTTTTAAACACTAATTCTGTATTTTTAAAAGCATGTTGTATATCGAAACAGGCTGAAAGAGATAAAAACATTTCAGCTTAATAAGCCACCTAATTAACAAATAGTCATGTTTAAAATATTGCAATGTTACAATAAAAAGGACACGAGCCTCGTGTTTTAAAGACTGATCATCAAGGGGAGCCTAGTGGTTCATTTGACAATGGCAAATACAACAAGTGATTTACATCTGGTCTGGGATGTTCAAGGTTATAAAATATATTTTAAAAGGCTGTTTTGTGGTGTTTGTTCTTGCAGTGTAGATAATGTGGCTATGAGAACTCTGTTATGATATAGCACTATATAAATTGAATTGAAGGCTGGATTCCAGTAAGTCACCACGATTTTATGGACCCTCAACACTCTAAAGCTTTATATAGACACAGCAAACATCCATCTGTACAGAACTAATTTCTGGGCTCCTGACAGTCCTAAATATCCAGCACTACATATATCACCCGTGGATGGCCCACCAGGGTCCCGTCCAATGTGACTTTAACAAGGCTTTAATTTTCTCAGTGTGCTGCGTAGGTCTCAAGGACAGCTCTACCACCATCCCGCTGGTGCAGTCAAGGCTCAGAAAATATTTACTGCATCTCTCACACTCAATGGACCTGCCTTGTTAGTGTTGTTGCCCGCATGTGCCTGACTCAAAAACTGTTTGTGTGGGAGCATGAGAGGGACGTGGACAAAGAGTAACTGCGTGTGTTTTGTAAGGAGTCAGGAATATGTGTACAACCTGTGAGCACACTGGTTTTGGATTGACCTTTGAACCCCCGGGCTTCAGTTTCTGCTTAACGTCACGGAAATCACTGACCCAGAGGTTGAGTCTAGAGATGTAAAATTATGAGGCCGCCACACTCCTCTTGATCGGAGCAAAAGAACAGATATGTCAAAGACAACAAATCTTTTACACAAACAGGAAGTGTCAGAGATTGGGAGGAAAGTGGTGGGAAGGCCGGTAGCGGGCCTCTAAGAGTCACATTGCTTAGGTCTGGGCTCCCCAAGGTTGCCTTTTTACATCTACACACAGGGAGGGATGGGAAAATACTGATGGGGGGGGATGCTGAGGGAGGCTTGCTACTTCTCCTTAAGCGTAACCTCTCCCATGAATATTTTAAGCTCTTTATTAGATCTGTGGAGGATAGAAAAGGCATTTGTACTTCCTTCCAGTCCTGTGAGGTTTCAGTAGAATGACATTTGAGTGACTCAAACAATGAGCTGTCATGCAGATGTGTTTTACTTCCTTAAGGTGCTATCTGTTCAGCCAAAGGAGCATTATAGACCAAGACAATGGGGGGGGGTAATGTTGCCCTCAAGCAAGGAAGTGAGTATATTGCTCTGGAGGTTTGGTTCTGTTTTATTAAAGAGATTTGTCTTTACATCAGACACCGACCGTAAGAGTGTAAACAAATACATTTGCCTCCATGTTCTTTCATTCTAATAGTTTCTTATTTTCTAATCTTTTAACTTGGTAACAGTGGGCTGTATAGGTGTTTTTAAATGCTCATCATTACTCTTAGTCATTGTCACTTAACTTTAAATTAAATATAGGTTCGTGTTCATGTGTGTCTCCATATGGGTATGATTGTATGTGTTTCTGCACTGACGTTCAACATGTGTGTCTGCGTGTGAGCGTCTGTGCAGGAAACTTTCACGCGCATGCTGGTTGCATAAGGGTCGGGAACCTATTGTAATCCCCAGCCAGTCTGTATGTAAACAGCATGTGAACAGCATTGAGTTTTCTTTGTCACCCATGAACCTCCCTCTTTTATAAAGCGCCATAACCAGGCATGGTATTGTTACCGACGTGTTTTTTGACGTAAAGTCAACCTGTATTATGCAAAAATAACACCTTAAACATCCATTAAATCGCATCTGGACATTACATTACGCTGTTAAGATGCATCTGTGTGTGAATATGTCCAAGAGGTTATGTACAGTGTCAGCTTGTACCCACTTTCTCTTTAAACCCCCTCTGGCCGTTCTGTTTCTCTTTGGGGTTGCTGGGGAGTTTGGCCTCAGCTGAGTCAATAGCCCTGAGGGCCTCCAGGCCGTATAAACACCCCTGTCCTCCAGGAAGAGGGTGACTTGCGCCACGTTGGCGATGTTTTGCCATGTCCTCATCTCTGTAGTAACAAACATTAGTCTGACAGATGTGTTTGGAGGGAATGGTTCCGTCTTTGAAGACCCTATCTTATCACAAATAAACAGGCTTTGTTTTTTTGTTTTTAATGGGAGCCGTATACAGCGCATTTAAAACAATTTATGGTAAACTTTATTACTCTGAATAAAGCAGATTATGGTGCCAAAACAATATGAAAACATTAATGGTCCACTCTTGAAAATATTTTCAGTATCCAACACATGTGGCTCAAACGTTTTTAGTGGTATTGTTTTTTATTTTATTTCTAAAGAGCGCTGTGACTGGCGTTAGCTTGGATTCATGGTGGCTGCAAAGAAATGGATGACAACGTATCAAAACATACATAAAATCCAGTTCTCTAGAACATATTGAGCACATGGTGGGTTGGGAACAAAGTTATATTTTCTCCAATATATTGTTAAACCTTTGCCTAAATTTTAAAACACAACCATGCGTGTTAAAGAGTCTTCTGCTCTTCCATTGGTCAGGAGAACTGCTCTGTCAGCTTGTCATGGGAAACATTTTGTAAATATCCAGTCTGTAGTTGGATAGCAGTCTGTAATATTGTGTTAGCATAAATACTTTTTCAGTGCCGAACACACCCTGTGTGATTTTGATCACATGAAATGTCTC
>JAVQJF010022956.1:0-23252 GCA_036023855.1 Gadopsis marmoratus | reverse complement strand
CGTCATCCTCATCCTCCTCCTCCTCCTCCTCCTCCTCCTCCTCCTCCGCCGCCCAGGTGTGTGAGCCCTGGGTGCAGCCTGGCCTGTGCTGTGGTGGCGATGAAGAACCCAGGAGCTGTGGAGAGCCGTCGGCTCGTCGGCCTCCTGGAGGCCTCCCTGCTGAGGGAGGCTCGCCTCTGGAAGGTACCCGTCTTCAAGAATGGATGCATCCAGGTGAGACGAGGGCCTTTTGTGCACATTATATAACTGACGCAGGCATTTTCAGAGTCATGCAGGTACGCCAACTCTGACGCACACGGGAGTTGGTATTGGCCACACATACCAGTAGAATGTCGTCTACACGGACCAGAAGGAATTCAAGGAATTAAAGGAACTTTATGTGACAGGAAGCAACAAGATTTATGGGACACCAGCAGTTCCACTTGTGTAATAAAGAGGCGGGCTGTGTTTATTTGTTTATGGGAATTATATCTGCTCTCTTTTAGCACCTTAAAAGATCACTTTGTGCTACAGAAATTAAATATTAAAAATAAGTGTAAAATCAGTGAGTAACCAGGATTACGTAGTAGTTTGACTAACCCAAAGCACACGTAAGCATTTGCTCTTTAAAAATGCTGTCCAATAATTTATTTATTAACCAACGGTCGTCTCCTTTGACGACTCAGGGCGCTGACATCTCTTCATCCCAGCACCAAGAAGTGATCCTTTGGCTCAGCGAGATGAACAGGCTGTTTCAGTTCTGCCCAGAGACCTTTGCACTGGGAGTCTGTGTCCTCAACCGACTGCTGTCCACCGTCAAGGTAGACGGCTGTAATGTATAATGGTTTCCAACATTATGTCCAGTAAGATGTCTAAAATGTAATCTTTCAGAATAAATGGAAATGAGTTTCTCAGCACAAATGGCTGCATGTTACAGTAATGGACAACCCTCTTCGTTTCCTTCTTCGGTCCATCGACCCCTAAGCTAACGGTTCATGTCTGTGTTCGACGACAACAATACATTTCATTTGTATTTGACATCAGGAGGGACGGGGCTACTAGTTTGTCCTTTGCTGCAGGGACAAAGCGATGATGGTGGTGCAGATCTGCCTCCTCCGTGTGAAAAGAACACGAGTATAATTGTCCTGTTATACCTTGTGACTGGTCTCGTATCCCTCATCACAACTAGAATCGATCGTTGCCAACCTACGTGTTCCTTTCCAAAACTCACTTGCAGAATCTGTTGCAGCAAAAGCGTCTGTGTGTTTTCACATTCATAGATCTTTCTGCTTCTTCAAAACTAAAATGCCTTCCTTTCTTTTTTTTTTTTCTTCTTTTTTCTTTTTTAGGCCCAACCAAAATACCTGAAATGCATTGCTTTTACCTCATTGGTCCTGGCTGCCAAAATTAATGAGGAGGACGAGGTGAGATCTTCCTTATGAATGAAAATAAAAGAAAGACACTCACGTCAGTGCTACTTCAAAACAACACGTTTATTTGCTTCCCTTTTGTTGGTGTTTGTTTAAACAGGTTATAGGCTGCGTTAAAGACCTGGTTGTGCAGAGCGGATGCAGCTTTTCAACAGCGGAGATTCTTCGCATGGAGCGGATCATTCTAGATAAGCTGCACTGGGACTTGTACACCGCAACATCAGTCGACTTCATTCACATAGTAAGTCAGAATTTAGCAGATTGACAGGCAGACATAACTGGGGGGGGGGACCTAAACTGTCAGAGCATCTCATAGTAAGCTGGTTGGACTTTGAAATGCTTTGTGAATTTAGGTCCTGGTCTTTGCCCTTAAAAAAAAAAACAGCAGTACAAAAGCACACATTGAGCCGTCATGCTCGCATCACACTTGCTTCAAGATGGTGTTTACAACCCTTCACACCCCCCTGCCCCCACATTAAAGAATTGGTCCTGCTAGAGATTGTGCATTTATTTGGTTTGGCTCATTGTGCCCATTATTATAAACTCCATTCCATCCTGTTTGGAGTGTCTCCTTCCCTTTTTTCTTAATCGCTGTAGCCAAGAAGGGGAATGTAAAATCATGTCTCTTTAATGCAAATCATAAAATGAAAGTCTGATTAGAGGATGTTAGATTTATTTCCAGTACATCAGAATAAAATCCACTAAAATATAATTAAATATTGGTTGATATATTTATCTTGGCTATGATTAAAATATTTTGTCTTTGCACACTTCACTGAATTGTAACCTAAATGATGGAATAAATCACCTTACTTTAAATAACTGCTAATGCTGAAAATCACTGCTTTAGTGTTGCATCGTCGTTTAAATTCTAAGTAAAGGTCTATTGCCACTCTGTATAAATATTTTCATTGTCAGTTGTCTGCAGCTTTATTGGAAAACCACGTATTGCAGTGTAACCCCAGGCCAATTACCTGAAATGCGTGCATGTGGATTAAAAAGACGCATTTCAGCACGAGGTCAGAATAGAGCTGCGTGAGATTCCCCGAAACACATCAACACTGCTTTTGCAAGCTGCCAGCAAAACAACAGGCGTGTTGCATATCAGGCCAAGGCACTTTTGACTAACTCTTGTTGGACACCCAAACCCTCCATACACGATTTGGGTTGTTGGCAAATCTATAACATGCTGTGAATTGTTAAGACTGTTAAAGTCAACGAAAGGTTTGTGATGGTTAAAAATGCCACGCTGTGCACCTGTTTATGGCACAATATTTTTGTATTTGTTTTTGTAGCTCGGACGTGTTCATAGTAGTTTAATTGTTAAACCCTCACAAACAATTGCCTAAAGCCTTAACCACTGACTGAACTGTCGGGCTGTATTCATAAAACATTTAACAAGTTATCCAGGATGATCGACTACAGATCAGTTGTGCCAAAAGGCAACAGTTTGAGCAGGTGTTGACGGACGTCACGTGGGGCTGGCTGATATAAAGTCAGTTCATTGCATTGAACATCTATTTAATTATTTAAACTAAACTCTGCACATGTAAAATAAATGTGTACAGATATGCACGTTTCTCAGACAATGATTCCTAATGAATTTGGTGATTCCCTGGACTTTTCGCATTTCTGGGTTTGAATGGAAAATTAACAAATACAAATTTGATTGCCATGAGATTTGACACACACACATTCATGTTCTCCCTCGGGATGACTTGTAATCACTTTGGTGGCCCCTTAACCCTCTGTATTATTGATATCTATTAATATCATGGCTGTAGACCCTTTAGTCTTGCTAATAACTACAGTTGGCTTGGGTTCATTAATTTGGTCTGAATTCTGCAAAACAACACGATATGATATGACACAATTCCACTGAAATTCAGGAATGATTATATTGAATTATTCAGGCCAAGTTTCACGTTGTATTAAGAACTTCGACTTTCAGGAAGGTCGAAGGGTAGATTGTTCACCTGTGGTTTCTTTGAATTAAAGGAAAAGAAACGGTCTGAAAACTACATCTAACTGAGTGAGGAGGCAAAACCAGTTGCAGGCCAGCAGTTGGTACATTTTCTTAAAGCCACAAACCATAAACATCACCAAAAATAAGCAGCTTGGCACATTTGGACTGAACTGGACGGATTCAGTGTCTTCTGCAAAACTAAAAATGGCACTTTCCCCTATTACGGTTTGTGAATTTGACGAATATTGGTGTCATAGGTTTACAGTGTGTGGAGTTATTGTTGTGAATCTATTATTGTCCTAGCACTTCACTTATATATTTTACAAAGACCTTTTTAAAATAAAGAGACATAATGTATTAATAAAAACGATAATAAAATAAAGACATTTTCTTTTTTATACTATTCAAATAAATACTCTAACTGTGCTGTGAGTATCTTACAATTACATTCCCCCTGCACTGAAGAATTCCCTTTCCTAAATTTCTCCATATAAAACAGCAATCAACAATTTGTCACAGACTCGCCACCATGACACTTTGATATGATTAAATAAGAGGATTTACAGAGATTCCTTGTCATTAAACAGTTTTTTGAGAGGCAGAATCAGCTATGTGATGCTCGACTTGTTCGTCTGAGGCCGTATCGGTACCATCAAATCTAAACGGACCGTTTTCTTTGTTTGCTACATTACCCTGAATTCCCTGTTGTTCCAAAATGGAGTGAAGAAGGAAACCTTGAGGAGGGACTTAAGTTTTTAAGAAGCACCACATTGCTGAGTCTACCTTCCAGTAAATTCCACTTTCTTTAAAACACATGGCTTATTTTTGCTACAGAGTAAGAGACAAACTAAAGCAAATGAGCTAAACACAACATGAATGAAAAGACCGTAACAGACAGAGTGCTCCGATATCCCGAAATCTACTCAGAGATTTTCTCCACCTGCCACTTGTCATGTGGCAGGAAATCCCATTTTAGCATGTTAGATGTTGCCTAATCACTGTGACATGAGTATGTGTATGAAGAAACTCTCCAACTAAAATTCAAAGTGTCCTTTTAACATTGAGCCCACACTCAGGTTGGGATTTACAGTTCCTACCTATAAATGGGAACACAGAAAAGCACTGCACGTACGATACTATACGAACAATATTACTATGGTTCCTCAGGCAAACGGGTGGGTCTTCATAAGTAAAACCTCACCGTGGGATTCTCTACGTGTTGCTCAAGTGTCCTCCAGCACCGAGCTTCAGGTTTACGCAGCGACGGACACTTGAGAAGAGTAGAGAGCCACAGATTGTAAAGTGACTGGGTGGATGAGAATGAGGGTCGGGTCCAAGGGATGAACGATGTGTTGACCTTTTTGTCAGATATGCTTGATTGGATGTTAAATGCACTGGTATATCTGATGACATGAATTAGTAGAGGTAAGGGGTGAGCAACAATGACATCATTATGCTAACGTTTTGGTCTTGTTCCTTGTCATTTCTCTGTTCATCTCCGGTCCAGTTCCACGCCCTGCTCGTCTCTGGCCACCCTCACCTGATTCCGTCCATCGGGCTCGGCTCCGGCGTCGGCTGGGACTCAGCAACAGACCCTGGTTTGCTTCCAGCCGGGCCAGGGCATCAGAAGAGGCCTCCGGGCTTCCAGGCAGCATTGTGGACCAGGCAGGTGCAGCACTGTATGGCCTGCCACCAGCTTTGGCAGTTCAAGGGCTCCACGTTGGCCTTGGCCATCATCACTTTGGAGCTGGAGGCGCTCACGCCCGACTGGTTCTCCGTTTTCACCGATCTGCTGAAGAAAGCACAAGTAAGAGGAATGCACATGCTTTTTTTTTTTCATGATTCTACTCCAGTATATTTATTTAGGTTGATGAATGACAAAAAATTGCAGTACAGAAATGCCCCCAAAAAAGTTTGAGGTTATATAGAAAACATTATTACACATATTGACACTTTCAGGTCCACAAATGATGCTCTGTACTGCCAAAAAACAACCATAACCAAAGCAGTCAATCGGCTGGTTCTACAGGTCAAACATTGTCAGAATAATGATCACATGGAGGAAACTAAGGGAAGAGAAGGATATTTTGGTGAACTTTGCTACTTTAAAATGCTAGCGCACAAACCTACACTTGTCAGAGTACTTACACCCTTGTTTTAAGGTCAATGAAGACTTTGAAAATGCTGATTTACAGTTGAGAAATGTCAATATATGCAGTCCTGTGTGGTCAAATATAGACAACCTTCATCTCAGAAATCATTCTTTAATCATTCTTCCTGAAAGGTAAAATGTAGTTAAATCCAGTTCCAGCTGGAGCATTTGATGTTGCTGCATACACCCATTTTGATGTCTTTGCCCTCCCAGATTGATAGTGGTGAGTTCATCCACTGCAAAGAGATGGTGGACGAGTACCTAAGCAGCCTGGAGTTCTCCCTGCCGGCCAACGCCGTCTACATCTTCGACAGCGCCCAGATCCAGGACGAGGAGCGGGCCTGGAGCCCCATGGAGCGTCTCAGGCAGGCCAGGAGGGGGCGTTGGGGCGGAGAGCAGGGGGACTCTGATGAGTATTACGACGGTTTTAGGTGTTTGTACAACGAGGAGGCGACTCCAGGGGCAGAGGGAAACAACGTTGAGCAGCAGAAAGACGTCTCACCCTGCCCGCCACTGCACCCCGCCGTCAACTAGTCTGACATTCATTCACACTGTTCACCTCTTGGTGCACAGTACTCCTGTTAGTTTCACTGGGCACTGAAGACTAAAATCTAGATGTCGCTCATCTGCCATAACGTGTAGGGTTTGATTTAAAAGAATATCAGAAACCTGTTCTATGACCTGGCTGAGGTCCGATTTAGATATTATGTCCACACCCAAGTGTGAATCTGGAGGTGTGTATGGGTCAGGGTTGACCTTATTCTGATGCCATAACTTGTCTGCGTTGACAGCCGGGAAGTTGGGGAGAAAATGTAAGGAATCATTTGAGTTTGACTGAATTGAGATTTGAATGTTTATTTAATTTCAGTTCTCTACCTATTATTAATGGCATGTTTTCTACTTTAACCTACCTGTCCTTTTAAAATCCACCAGAAATTGTTTTAACAAGTTGGAGGTGAAGGATAAGAATTAGGCAGTTGTGTGTGTTTTATGTGTGGCTGAGGCCAAGAATGGCCATTTAGTTTTTTTATGTTTGAGAGATGATCCTGATTGTTTGTTGTGAGGTATCTTGGTGCTCAGGTTCCCCACAGAGCCACATAGCACTTTGAGGTAAAGATGAGCTTTTTTTAATCCAAATAATTATATTTTTTCACAACCTTTTTTTATTTTTATTTTAATCTTACTTGTACTAGACATTTGTTCAAAGCGTTTTATTTACAGGAGCTACATTTTACAAAGAGCTTTAATTTCTTGACTAAATGCTGCCAATGTTTTTATTTCGTGAACGCTTCTGCCAGTGTCGATTTTTGCGTTATGCAACTGTTACATATCAAACAAGAGCACCTTTTTGTGAAATTAGTTAAATACTTGAGCAGAATGGCAAAATGTTTGTTTTGACATCATGAGATTTACCTGCTTAGTGATCCAGAATCAATGTTTTCTCATTAAATACTGTATGAGGGCACCAATAATCATACCCCAAATATTGTCACATTATTGATTACTGAAGTGTAATTTGGTGTAAAAGTGTCCTGCTTTATTTTGTAAATACCACGATACTGAAATGGTGATAATGTTCAATTTTAAACTGTATTTAATGTTGGCTGATCCATGAACATGCAGTGTGGACAAACAGTTAAAGCCTATAGACTTTGACCTTCGGCTGCTGACATTTGTTTTCTGTGTTCAGAGGGAAGCCAGCAATGTGATCTTTAATGTGAACTTGTTACTGTCTGTTTTCTAAACTGTAAAGTCCACTTTGAATCATCCAGTCCAGCTCGATGCTACGTCGGTGACCAATGTTTATTCTTTCCAATATTCCTTCATTTACTGAGGCAGCTATATCTTAATGTCTGGTCAGCCACACAAATAAAGCTATGACTTCAAAACTCTGGAGTGCCCTTTTCAGTTGTCAGTTTCATTTCATGTCCTTGAGTTGTTGCTATAAAGATACATGGGCTTCCATAATTACCAGACTCCAGGATTTAAACTCTAGTCAACAGTTTGACAGGTGACATTTGTCAGATATGACTTGTGTACATAGGTAAGTTAACTATACATAACATCTCAGCCTTCGTGCCATTTAATTCCTCATGCAAGCCTCTTAAAGCTGTCTGAATACAGCACGACACCTCAAGCCAGAGATGTGTACAACAGCCTCTGTGTGCCGCCATGTTATCCTATATGCAGAACAGAGCGTCAGAGGCATCGCTGAGCATCGTTACAGTGGGTTTGTGTGCTAAAGGATAGAGAGAACAGACAGATTGTTCTGCTGGATGAGATCCAGTGAGCCCTGCAGGTGGTGGACAGAATAATAATAGTGCTGGCAGAGCCTTCACAGTAAACACAAAACGTCTTACTATGGGACGATCTCAATACTGTGCCGTGACTTCCTCCGTCGGTCTTCAATGAGTCACTCACACACTCTGTTCTGTTAAATAAAGAATGCATGAAAT
Organism: Gadopsis marmoratus; assembly: GCA_036023855.1. Classification (NCBI taxonomy): domain Eukaryota; kingdom Metazoa; phylum Chordata; class Actinopteri; order Centrarchiformes; family Percichthyidae; genus Gadopsis; species Gadopsis marmoratus. Next base: position 15,269 of record JAVQJF010022956.1, on the reverse strand, counting down.
GACAGACATTTACGGTGGTTGTTCAGAACAAAACATTTGAAGACGTCACCTTGAGCTCTACGAAATTCTGATGGGCATTTTTCACCATTCATGAGTTGCAGGTCCAATAGAAAATGTGCTAGTCTTTGGCTGGAATCTATGTTGCTAACTACCTGATTTGTGTTTTCATTGAGTGCCGAAATGCAGCCGTGTGGTTTAAAAAAAGGCAACAGCCAGCTGCACTTTGTGTTAACAAACATACTGTACACACACTTCCTCCACAGATATACAAAGTCAATAAATATCAATATCCTATATTTCTCTTTTTCCACACACACAGTAAATGTGTGAACACACACACACAGCTGAGGTCAGCAGGCCGGTGGTGAAAGCAGAGCAAACATCTTTCAGCTTTTCACTAAAGAGGAAACACTGCGTCTCAAGCGGACATCTGTTTGGGTTACAGTTGAGGCCGACAGCCTCTGCGTGTTGTCTTTGTGTATGCGAGAGTGAGAGAAGGGCCTTCACCTGCCTGTGTGTCACGCTCATCTCCCTCCCCGATGAATATCAAATAAATCATGGCAGAGAGACACACCAAAGTCGGGAGGGGGTTTGCATTTATTTCCAATGACAGACAGTAAATACAGCTGCTCTCTTGTAAACGCTTCTACAGCGAGCTGAGGCTTGAATGTTTTCCTGAATATATATATGTATACATATATATACTGGCTTCATGTCTGCGTGTGTGTCTACTGTCACAACACTCACATCAAAGCAATCACTCATGGTTTACAATAAAGTTACATTACTTATGGACAATGTACATCGTCATATGTGCTTCTTACAATATCATATTCAAGAACTATTACATTTTGCATATTAAGCTGGTTAAACTCTAGAAAATATTCACATACATTTATTGAGTTAATATGAAACAGCACCAGAAAATTGCATACGTTTTTATTAAGACTTAAGAATAAGTTTTAGGTCGTCAGTACCCATGTATATACAGTATACAGGTACTCAGTTTTATTACTTGACATATTGCTATCTAAATGTATTATTTGGGCTCATTTGATACAGGAATTTATTCTATAATGTACTTAATCTAAACCCTTAAGATTAGAAAAAGGTTAGCAGACACCACACCTGGACATTCAACACTTCAAACAGCTATGGTATTTAAAAAAACTTTAGGATAGACTTGATTTCACTGTCTTTTAAATCAAGCACACCCTAATTTTCTAGAAATACATACTGAACGGTTTCAAATGACTTGCCCACTGGGTTACACTGTAGTACCAAAAGGTTTGAAGGGCTTGAACCTCTCGTTTCTGTGTGATAAGTTGATGGCAAAACACAAAAAAAAGAAGAGAATCTTTCAATCACAACTTAGAAAAACAAAATGCATATAAAAGTGCCCGAAAAAAAAAGAAAAAAAAAAAAAGATGAAAGATCCTGAATAAATGATGGCCAATGTTGGCAAGTGAACATTTTTTTCCTCATCTTTCACTCTTTTCTCCCTGTGGCTTCATCATGATGATCATCATCATCCTCAGTGTCTTTGGTCCATGTGCACAATGTCAAGATGGAATGTCAAAACGAAAAACAAACAAACAAAACAAACAGGTGTTGTCGTTGCTATGGTGATGGAGGACAAATCCATGGCCGTGTGTGGGAGGGTATACAGCGGCCATAAATTAACTGAAAAACAATGACAAACAATAAACAAAATAAATTGAATGAATGAACAACTACTTGGAAATAATAAATTAATAAAGATTGTAACTCTACAGAGCTATTAAAGTAGCGTTGAAGCAAAGAGGTGCTGCAGTTAAATACAAGTGCAAATACAACAGAAAAATAGTGTAGGCTGTCACAGCAATATTAAATATGATGTAGTTAATCTGTCAGCTGGGGGAGCTCTACATTTTCCTTTTCAAATGTAGATCCTGAATGTGTCCTCTGAAATGCTACATTTTTCCTCAAGTGTAACAAAACGTAAGACTTTTGAGAGTAAATGAATCACATACTAAGCATCTGTGTGGAATCTCCTTCACAGAACCACAAAATGGAAGACCGGTCTCCTACAGCGGCACTGACAGCAAAGTGTGTGAGCAGCCACAAGATGGAGCCAGATGTCTTTGCATAAATTCTCACACGTCAAGCCTCAGAGAGTAAGACTGGGACTACATTTACCATCGATGTCCAAAGCTTAGCATAGTCTTCAGATCATTTCCAACCTCCCAGACAGCCATTAGCTTCAGTTATTCTCAGCACAACTTAAAGATCAACTTGCAGAGATTTTAAACCTGCTTTGCAATACATGAAAATCAAATTTTTACAGTAGTCTCCTCTTTTTCAAGGAGTTTTTCTGAAACTCTTTCTTGGTTGTGAGGTGATGGAACCTCCAACATTCAAGATTTAAGAGACGGCTGCAGAAAAATACTGCATACATTAACTACGCAGGAAGTACCTGAGCATTACAGCCATATGTGACTGTTGAACAATATGCTGCGATTTTCTAATTTATCCAATAAGGTGTTGGATAGGGTTGAGGTCAGGGCTCCGTGTGAGCCAATCAAGTTCTTGCACACCAAACTTGAAAGAAAAAAAAAAAATACCCTCAGCCCTTTTATTTATGGAGCTCAAGTCTGATGAACAGGTCTGTCCACATACATTTGGCCACGTAGCATACATTGTTGGTAAATCAAAACCAGAAGACGCTTAAGGTTCCTTGAATACACCTTCAAGGGGGACATTTTAAAAACTACTGTAAACTGCACATTAAAAAACTGAATGCGACATGATGTTCACTGAATAGTGGCTCTGCTACATGTCTGCACGTGACACACTGTACTGAAATGAACAGAAACCAATAGCTGTCTGAAACGAAAATAAATATAGAAACTTGTGACTTGGAAAACGGTGAAAGTGAAATATGTTGTGTAGTTAATGAGATAAAACATGAAAAGCCTGTATTCTAGTTATACCTGTGTGTGTATATGCACCCTCAGCATACCACTACTGAAAATCAGTTGCGCCCCATGTGCGCTGTATTCTGCATCACTTATTTATAAGGCCAGCTTTGGATTACCTAAGCGACCGAGTTCACTGGCTCCTCCTTGAATATTCTGAATAATTAGAGCGAGGCAAAAGGAAAGAGTGAAAGGGCAGGAAATGTTGAGCTTGGGCAGGACGTTTACCCAACACATGCCAGGGCTTCATATAATAATCATCATCATCTCAGGATTTAAGGCACAGAGTGAGAGGACAGCAGCATTTGGTTAAAGAAAAGAGCAGGGTTGGAAAGAAGGATGAGGCAGATGAGTGAGGCAGGATGAGGCAGATGAGTGAGTGAGTAAGTGAGTGATAAAAAGGAAGGATTTGCTTACTTTTTCTTGTCCTTGTCTTTCTTGAGGGGCTGAGATAAGGAGAGCGTCTCGGCTGCCATCTTCTTCCTGTTGAAGGCGTTCAGCTCCTCCTCCAGGTCTCTGCGCTTCTCCTCCACCTTCCTCTTCTCCTCCTGGTGCATCCGCTTCAGCTGCTCAAACTTGTCATGCAGCTGAGAGGGAGGAGACAAGGGTGGTGATGGACAGAGGGAGGACAGAGGAGAGATTTGGGTAAAGAAAAGATGTAAGAAGTTAGAGCTGGAGCACAGACACTTTGCACTGCACTGATCAATATGCATCACATTAAAAATGGATCAATGCGTAATGCGTTATTGCCTTACACATGTATCGGCATGCACTAGAGGCTGCAGTTACCTTTCTGAGCTTCTGCCTGAGATGCTGAAAGTTATAACTTTGGAGAAAAAAAAAAGTGTCTCTGAAGCTGCAGTGCTGGTATGTGGACGCATCAGTGCCCATTTAAAATCAAATATGGTGTATTCATAACCATAACTTCGCTTGAGACTGACCTCTCTCTCCTTTTCTTTCAGTTCTGCTTCCGTCTCTTTTACTTTGTTGACAAACATTTGTCGCATGTCTTCCTCTTTACGCTGCAGGTCCCCCAAGAACTCTTTCCGCTTGGCCTCGTACGTCTCTTGAAGACTGGAGAGAAGAAGGCGAAAACAGACAGGAACAGATCAGGTATTTTCTCTAAACAATAGAGATTCTCCCTGCTGCTGACACAGGTAGCTCTGTGGGTTTGGATGCACTCGCTCTCTCTCTCTCTCTCTCTCGCTACCTGAATGGCTGGCTGTCAGGATCTGTATCTTTGAAGCCCATCTCCTCCAGCTTGCAACGTCGGTACAGCTCGTAGTGGCGGGCGTGGGTCTGCTCCCTCAGATCCTCCATGTTGACCCTGATCAGCATCTCTCTGAGCTTTACAAAGTCGCAGTGACTCTCGTTCTCGACTAAAGGGAGAAAAAAGAAAAACACACCAGAGTTAAGACAGCAGTTTCTCTTCAGGTGATCATCTTAACAATTTCCAATATGTGATAAACTGCTGTGGAGTTGAAAGATTGGTTAATGAGCCACTGTCAGATCTACAAATGTGCAGTTGTGTCTTGTTTCACATTCTGAATTTTTGCTTCTCGCCTGCCCGTCTTTTTCACTGATTCCAAATTATTTTAACACACCATCTGTCACCCTCCCTTCCTCTCCATTCCTCTCTCAAAAGCAGGAAATCATACCACATCTCTAAAGGAATGTAAAGTAGTCAAAATGCACTGGATAAAATCACATTTGGCTTCCATTAAATGAAAACAAATCTTTCAGATTTAGCCAACACAAATAGGTTTGTCTGCACTTTTTGTGTTCACCTTCTCTAATGGAGCGACTTTAACAACTTCACTTTAGTTTCATGTCTGAGTGACTCTCGCAGATAAATTAATTCATGGTGGGGAAAGGACAGGAAGCGTTTCCTGCCTGACAGACTGACAGCAGGCGAGGGGGGGTGGGGGGTGCCGTGGGCATAATTTCCATTCTGATTAAGCCTTTTACTCATAGGTCACTTCATTTAGTCCATCTCAACAACACGGGCCATTCTGGAAATTAAAACGTAGATTTTTGTTGTTCTTTTAGGAGGTCAGTACAAATGTCGTGTGGGAAGAGCAAGTGTACTGAACGTGGACTGAACCCACCAGTACTGTGAATCAACCTCTGGTCTTTGAGAATGTAGTCTGGATAAAGCAACTGGTTAATAACATGGCAATACAAATACCGCTAACAGTGAGCCAGTTCAGGATCATAAGTATAAAAGTATGACAAAAAAAAAAACAACAAATAAACAGTAAAGGCAGTACAGCTTAGAATTACTTGTTGTTATATCACAATCACTCCACCCTTTGAAAATAAAGTTGTTCCTTCTTGAGGTTCCACCGCCCCCATTTACAGACTTTATAATACCTTCATAGTGTATGTGGAAACTTGGATAACTAATGCTAATTATTTGATACGCTCAATCTCCGCCAATGTTTGAAACGAGGGCACACTAAAGTGCAAAATTTCTGCAAAGTACCTAAAAACCTGGAGCACAACCTAGAGCAGCTGTGGTCCAGCGTATAACTTGATACATCAGCCAGCTAATCGTGGAAAAGCTAGAGTGACTCGTCAAAAGGGGAATGTGTTGTCAGAGGAGAAATAAGGTTCAGCTTTCAGGAATTTAATGTTATCAAGCTGTAAGCAAGCCTCAGAAAGACGCTATAAAGAGCTTTTCTGTTGTCGCGGATCTGATGCGTGTGGTGGCCGAGGGCATGTGCAGAGCTCTGCACGTGGCCTTTCAGGGGCTGAAACATATGCCATGAATCACGAGGTAGCAGTGGTGGAGAATGGGAGATTTGTTGTGTTTAATACAACCACACGCTGTGTGAGCTCTGACGATGTAAAGACAACAGTAAAGATATTGAATAAAGCGCTCAATTAGAATAGCATTTAGCGTCTCCTGATGGGAAATGCTGATAAAGCTGCCTTCAGAGCATAATAGCAAGCTACAGCATAAAAATAAAAAATAAAAAGCGACATAACATGGTCAAAGTGCCTGAACAACCCAAAGAAGTAAGACTTTCCTTCATTAGGCAGATAAAAAAAGCAAGTGAATAAGTACTTATTTGGACCCAAATAAAAAGAGTGGTGGTGATGCAGCTGTCTGAATCACTCACTTATTTTTACTCAAATTTGCTGGTTAGCCACATATCATTAGTGGGGATATACGAGTTAAAAACAGAAACGAGCTATTCTCTGGGGCTGCATCCAGGCTACTGAAATTGCCTGTTTATTTGGCATCTAATAGTCTCTCTGTACTGCCCCCCCCACTGGGGGCTGAACGAGGGCCAACCCCCTGACTGACTGCAGCACTGTGTCTTCAAGATATCCGAGCACAGGGCTCTGCAGATACACGCACCAGCATGAGTACAGAAACATTTAAATAGACGAGAATGAAAGAGAATAGAGGAATGGCTGCAAATAAATCAGCAGTTAGCAAAAATGAATGGAAACAGGCAAATGTGTAAAATAAAATAAAAAATACACATGAAAACACTATGTTGCAGACAGACTGGTCACCTCACCGAACATAAAAAAAAAAAAATAAAAAGATCTATGCGTCTCAGGTTGATCATCTGCTCCTGTGTTTTTGGTAAGACCGTAGCATATTTTGAGCGGTAGACAAAGAACATTATCTATGATGGTAGTTGCTACAGTCTACAGCCATACTAGCAGCTCTTTGAGGCTTATATTTAACCAGTATGTTTACCATGTTAGTATGCTAATTTGCACTAAACTCAAAGTAAAGCTGAGGCTGATTGAGGAGCTCAATATCTTAATTTGCAATTAAGACATTCATTATTCTAGAATATAATCTCCCCCCCTAAATTAATTAATTACTTTAGTCTTTGTTTAAGAACTGTATTATCATTGTAATGCTAATATAAGGTTGTATCTCCTGGTAGGTTTCGGTGGGATAGTCTGAGGCAAAAGTCCAGGGCTTATTTTCACTCATGCATAAAAGCCAGGAAACTTGGATGATTTTGGATTCTTATCAAATATTAAACAAGTTGACCAATAACCTAACCTAAAGCTTAGTGATAAATATCATCATTCAGCAGCTTTCAGTGAAATCATATCAAGATGTAGTCATTCATTTTTAACAAAATTCTGTTGTCTAAATTAAAAATTTCAAACAAATCTAAATGAACATAATTTGAAGTTTTTGGTATGTAAAGAAGGTTGTCATGTTAATGTTTAATGGTAGAAACAGGTAAATCTACTGAACATCAATTAATTACTATGTTATTTTGAATATATTTGCCATGTCGTCGTGATATATTAGAAGAAAATGTTTAATCTTGTGCTTTCATTTTTCCAGCCCTAACCTAAAATGGTGTAATGCTGTAATCAAAAGAAAAACACAAACAACAACAACAACTGAGAATCAAATGCACAGTCAGTGATTAATGACATCCATGTTCACATACAAACACCCACTACAATGTGTGCACAGTTGAACAAGCACACAATAGCTTGCAGAGAAGAAATACCAGGAGTCTGCTATAAGTCACAGATGTCTGGAGTTCAGAGATAATAGAGCATCAAGATCCTGAAGGAGGATAAACACACACACACTCTCTCTCTCTCTCTCTCTGAGACCCCTGCAATTACGCTTTTTAACAGAAGACAGTCCCTCCTCTGTCTTCCCCCTCAAGTGGATGGAAATTTCCCATGGCTCTTTGAGAGGTTATCATAACCCATCTATATGACATCTGGCATCTACAAACTGTTTCCATTGACACAGGCCTTCCTTTCAGTCGGCCAAGTGTAGTAAAACACCGAGACTTCTGTCCTCTTCTGCCCCTTTCCTTACATACTGTGACGTGAACGGTGAGCCATCAGTTTGCATGCAGGACTGGCTAAAAGCAACGTCATTTTCTTGTATTACATCCCATCGGTTCAGATCGTTGTTGTTAAGCAGAGATGGACATGGTAGATAAGACAAAACCAAAAGCAGATAACCTTGTCCCCACAGTGTCATCATAAGTTAACTTGTATACACCCACAATGTCAGTTTCTTTCGTAGAAATAATACCCAATAAGTTGCTCATGGATACACAGCAGCATCATTCAACAGGACATCATTTCTTACAGCCTCAACGACGAAATATGACAATAATCTCAACCTTTCATCAATTAAAAAAAAAAAAGGCCCAATCAGTATTCTTTTAACGCAACGTCTGGCATTTTGTGGTATCAATATCAGGCTCAAGGCCTGTCATCAACCGATGTCCACCACAAAATGAGGAGTACATCTTTGGCGATGAGACAAATCCCATAGAAATTAGCTTACAGTGAAGCCGAGATAACGTTTTGCAGAACACAATGTTCTGTCCGTTACTGGACTACACTATAGCTTCATGGTGACCGATGGAGTTCAAAGGCATCCATCCCCAGGAGACACACAGCAGGCTTTATAAATATATAGAGAGTGTCCTCTGAGGGTTGGGGAATGAGTGTGGTCATTGGATAATGGAGGGAGGAAAGGAAGCGTAATGAGAGAGAGCGTACAAGATCAGGAAAGGAAAGGACCGAGGGAAGGAAGAGAGAAAGCTGGAGGGAAGGAGGGAGGGAGTGAGAGAGAGCTTCTCTGAGAGTATAACGCCCATCTGAGCAGTAATATTCTCACAGCACAACTCTATGTGAAATTATTAAATTAAAATGTTTACTCTCATTGACAAGGCACAGGAGAATGGAGCTGTGGGAAACAAAAATCCCAAGATCCCCGACCCAATAGGTGATGTCTCCATGGGCAATGCAGACATGCAGGCACACACACACAAACATATATATGGCACATGTGCGCAAAGAAAGACATGTAATCGCACATCGCAAGCACACACGCTTGCAATTTCCCAAAACAATCTCTACCCACTCGCCCTTCATTCCGCATGAAGTCACACTCATAGCTGTGGAGGACACTCACTCTTCATTAAGAGGGAGGGTATAAATAAACTGACAAACTGTGGGACGCCCTCGCCACTCTGCCGTGAGCAGGAAAACATCTTTCACTATGCTTACAACTGACAAACGCCTAGATATTTAATTTGCTATCATATATGACAAGAAAAACAGCAAATCCTCATATTTGAGAAGGAACACCAGCATATTTTAAAATTTCTAATCAACTGTCACACCTCTAGTTTTTAAAATTGTCCACTTCCAACCTACACGCACTGCCATGGGCTGGCGCTTATTATGGCGAAACCTCCACATGAACACGCAAACAAAGGCGGAGTGAACAAAACAAGGCTGCAGGGGCCGGAAAGAGACTGAGCCATGTACTTCCTCAAAAACAATACACCCATGACCGCTTTCAGACACATTCACAATGCAATAAAATCCCTGCACACTCATAGTTTGGCATAATAAAGACTGTACCACAGTTCAAGTACTGACATTGTGCCATGACTACTAATCTCATGATATTGCACTCCTCCCACATTTCAACATGTATCACTCCACCTGATTTACCTGTTAATACCTGTAACTTAACCTGTAACAACCAGCCAACAGCTAGTGGATTTACAAACTAACCAGCACCATCATATTTACACAGGGCAAACATGAATGTAAACTATTTAAATCTGGTTTTGTATTTGCAAACGCAGTTCAGCTGTCAAACAGGACATCTTGCAAGGACAATGACACAGGAAACTACTTTTCAAGGCCTTTCTGCCACTTCATTAGAGGCAAGGGAATTCATGACTGAAACTGAGATCAGCAAAATTATTTTTACCTGGCAGTTACTAGTGAGCAGGAAGTGATTGAGTAATTAACCTATTTTAATTTAACTATTTCTCTTTGTGTAATCTCAAACTAAAGCCGTTTTCCCCATTGTTGTCCTATTAACTTTGGTTAAATGTTACTGAAGCTGTGCTATGATAACAATAATACATGTAGGTCTCAACACTTGTGCCTATGATCACAGGGCCAATCTCACAGCTTGGCACGTCCTCTGTGCTCTTAAGCTTAGTGCTTAAAATATCCATTCTATGGCAGTCCAGAGAAAGGAGTTAAACATCCACTGACCCCCAACTCATACAGTATACTTACTGTTGTGTTTGCTTGAGAAACACAAACACCCACGCATGCCCTGATTAACTTGCTTGTGAATGGTTCTCACCTTGCACAACACCCCAGGGGTACTGTCTGGCCCTCACTGTCTTGTTCCCCACTTTGACCTCTTCCACGCTCCCAACCACTGCAAACGGCAGATGGGCCTGCACAGGAAGAGAGGTTAAAAAGGTCAAGAGGTCAAGGTGTAACTAGAACCAGCTCCCTCTTATTTTCCCCCTAGTTACTTTATAGCACAGCCACCATTTCACAAGTTAAATTTCACTAGACGCAAACATGTCATGTACTAATAACCAAACACCACAACAAAATGGATAATTGAAAATTGGGCGTTTCATTTCAAATAAAACGTGCGTCACTCTCTTATCTTTCACTACCAGACCACATCAGAGAGAATTGTAATACTGACATACGAGCTGCACCAGAGCTCTGTTTTTAAGTTTAACGTGTGACTAGAGGCCCATTTTGTTGAAGCGATTAAACACACACCCACAGTTTCTTATTGCTCTCAGAGCTACTACGCCTCGTTAAGAGCGACAGTGAGGCATCATGGGGAAAACATGCCTGATACGCAACCTCAAAAATTAGGTGGCGAGTTGAAACCAGCTGGCTGCTTGCAGCTCAGAGAAACAAGCTGGTGAGTGTGGGCGCTGATGCAACAGACTATGAATAGATACTGTACAAGTGTATGAGAGAATTTACTGTTTGTGCATTTTTATACGTGTGGGTAGTGTGTTTGAGCACAGTGTGATTATACATCACCATCATTATGAAATCTCAACTAAAAAAGGTTTAAAATTCTGGAGAAAATGGATTTGTGCTTGCTGTTTGTGATCGTTTGTATAGTGTTTTTTCCCCGTATAGTCAGATTTGTGGGATTGCAAAGTGTCTAGTAAAGGGAAACATTACTTTTCAGCAGATGTTAAAAGCAATAAAATGGTGTCAACATTTGCTGCCATTACCAGATGTGTAACAAATGAGGCGCTAATCCAACAATATTGAGACATGTGTCAGAAGTACCAGGAGAAATGAAATCGGTTTTCCATTAAATACATCCACGTGTGAACAAAAACACATGTAGCGTTTTCTTGTCTTCAGCACAACAGGAGACTTATATCAGCATATGTTAAAAATAAGGAACGGTAAAAAAGGTAGAATGTCATGACATGACTTACGTTCATGGAGGCGTTGATCTCACTGACGGCCTCATCGTCTGTTGGGAACTGATATATCTGGACACCGTTGCTCACCAGCTCACTCATAATCTTTATTTTGAACTTGTGGAGCTCACTCTTGGAGATTGTGTCCGCTTTGGCAATGATAGGAATTATGTTGACCTGAGGAAAGGATGTGAAAAGTTATGAAATGTGTCGAGCGTCGTCCTTGTTTATATGCTGGAGTAAGCCAAAAAAATGTATACGGTATATGCATTCTTGTATCGACAGCTGCTTTGTCTTAAAGAATTTGGAAACATGGAATTTATTATGCAATGGTTTGGTTTAGTCTGGTCTGACATGCATCTTCAAAACAGGACAAAACGTACCTGATTAAAGGAACTAACTTCATTTTGCCAGCGGGTCATAAACAAACAGTGTGAAAGAAGCTAAATTAAAACATACTGAAAACCTCATTAAAAACACAAACCAAACTAAGTACATTGCTAAATATGGCTGAGGAAGCATACAACACCATATGCAGCAAAACTGTGCAGTGAATAAGCTCCGTCAGAACCCCCGACAGATACATACAACAAACAATGATTATGAAAACAAACTAGGCTCCGTCTGCAATCAGCAGCAGACGCGCAGAAATAAACACAGTTTCTCTGCATTCCTTCATACGGCCGCTTTTACCAAATCACTAACCGGGAGGACGAGGAGGATCCCCACAGATTCACTCATCAATCCCATAGCGTGCCTCAGAGCAGGAGCCAGGGCTGATTAGGAGACAAATTACAGGCTCATCATATTTTATTGGATCATTCATTTACAGCAGGGCAGCCAGTATCGGGTTTTAGCCCTTATTTAACAAACCAAGCTCATTCATCTCTATTCAGTGCTGACAACAGCCTTGAGTGGCAACTGGAGCAGATGGGAGTGTCTTGTCACGGTCAGTAAGGAGGGAGAGGATGGTGATATTTGTTCTACATCCCACAACCGGGTTTTCCCAGCTGGTCAAAGAGTATTCCCAAATAGTTCTGTGTTTGTTGCCAGAAGGGTAGCTGTAACCACATCAAAGTAGCTGACATGTAAGGCAATCATTGAAAAGAAAAGAAAAAAAAAAAAAAATCACATTTTTGGTTTAATCTTACAGGTTGAACATCTCTAAGGGATAAAGTAGTATCAGTGATCAAGAGATTTAAGAACCATGTTGATACATTCTGAGCCTAAGTATTGTCAAAAAATATTTAAACTGCATGAAAAGTGGATATTAATATTATTATTCTTTGACGCACTTCGATTTGGGGGATATTCAGCTGCTCGGCTCTAACCTTTTGGCGTTACAGTGCCCATAAATTGGGAGATGGTCATTCCAGAGTCGAGGCTAAAATCTAAAGGTGACCGTGCTTTTGCCATCAGGACCCCTCGACTCTGGAACGACCTGCCTGAGATGATGAGGCTCGCAGATTCAACCTCTTTTAAAATCACTATAGACTTGCTTTCATGCAACGTCATCTTTATATATTTTTTTTTATCATTTTTATTGGTTTTAGTTATTTTATGTTTTTTGTATTTATTAATATTTTATCTTGCTTTTTTTTTTTGCTTTTATCTTTTAATGCTTTCTGAGTATCCTGTTTCTACCTTCTCTGTCAGAGCACTGTGTAAACAGTTTTTTGAAAAAGGTGTTAATAAAGTTTATTATTATTATTATTATTACTACATTTTGGCAAATTGTTAGATTGACGTTAGATAATTAACAAGTAAAGATTTCCTCCTTTTCAAGAAAAACATCTTCATTTAAAACAAAAGGCTCTTATCTCTCTTCCTGCCTTCACCCACAACAAACCCACACTCATTCTGGTGGGCTGTCAACCATCCTCTGTAGGGAGGGGTGATTTGTACCACATTTACAAGAAAAACACCATTGTCTAGCCTCGACAGCAAACTCTACAGACTGAGGGAACAGTTGTTTCTGGTCGGCTTCCCTGGCTTTTCCTGTGACAAGGATATCTGGCAGACAGGATAGCTCTGTTCATTTATCTTTAGTTTCCAGATAAAAGTCGATATTCACACAGTAAAGCTCCCCTTGACTCAGCACAGAAATCCAAAAAGTGACTGTGGACCCTAATTGATGAAGATGAAGCCACCCTTGAAATGCCTCACATGGTAATGGAATGTATTCACGGTAGACAGATTTGACTAGAATTTTGACTCAGTTTGCAGTCTGGGAACACATACTGTATATGAAGGGCATTTTTTGTTCAGCATTTGACATTTTACATACTAAACAGCAAAGCAGTTCAGTGAAAAATAAGATGATTAAACAATGAAAAGACTCATTAGTTGAAGCTCTAATTTATCTGTGACTTGGTCAAGCGCTTGTAGCTCAGAAACTGTATAAAGAAAACTGCAAAATTTACAAGGAATGATAGCATCTGGTGAGTAGCTGCTGCAAATATTGCCTGCAACACATTCATTCATCTAGAAAGAGACCACTGCATGAATAACCCCATCGAGCCTATAAAGCAAAACAGCGTCACATCCACACTGTGGTCACTCAACACTGGTTTGCTTTCAGATAAAACAGCGGCCACATTTCGCAGAGTGGAAAGATTACTGCGACAGAGCCACTGAGGTCACAGAGGTGCTCACCGTGGCCATCCATCCACTCAGGCTAAAACTCGGTCTGTTTCACTCACAATGAGTGAGCAACCAAAATGTACCTCACAGTCTTATTGAAGGTTCACAAGAAAGAGAGTTTGGTTCAGAAGAATGCGAGTGGAGATTTAGGTGAGGTAAGCTGCTTTGCTTTGCTTTCACTCATATTAGGGGAAAGTATAAAGCAGGTAAGCGCATTTAGCTCGTGTTAACTGCTTTACTGTGGGGTTCAAACTGGGATAAAGACAATATATTTTGCAAAGATAAGCTCACATGTCCTGCTTCAAAGAAGGGGGTACAGAGAGTTGGCAGTTTGTATGCTGTGGTGGTTTGGATGGTACCAGGAGACAGTTGGCAAACACGGGGTGCCAGGTTTTGATCGCTCTGTTGGCTGGTTAAGACAGCACAGAGGCTCAGTGGTCAGCGCTGTCGCCTCACAGCATGAGAAGTGCTGAATTTGGATCTTGGCCTTTTCTATGTTGTTTGTGCAAGAATCCTCTCAGGTCAGAACCGTATTCTGGATTCCTCACTGAAATAACCATGCCGAAGTCCTCATGAAACTATTAATTGTCCCTTGAGAGTGACAGTTGGCCAAAGTATGCGGCCATTGTTTTCAATAGTACTGGGAGATATTTGGCAGAAATGCGCAGCTGGGCGTTGCTAGTTGGCAGAGGTAAGACAACAGGTTTTGGTCACAAGCTGACCATCTGCTTCTGGATTCATTATCGCTGCATCACCAGAGAGAAGCAGGGCCAAAACTGCCACTTTGTCATTCCTACAGCAGTGCTATCAGTAGTTAAATGTACAAAAGACAATAAAACATTATCACTGGACCTTAAGGTGTTGTGATAAGACGTAAACAAACATATATACATGCCTACAATCATTCAAACAGATGCACACACTAACAAAATTAGATTAATAGCATTTTGTCATCTACCTACATGCAGCTTTCTCAGTGTACTATATCCAAGACATCAGCATAATCGTTGTCGCCCTTAGGTCAAAGAAGCACATACAGAGCTGATGGCACACTAATCTTCCCTTTCGCATTTTAGCTGCCTCTTTTCTCCATCGCTCTCTCTCTCTGGGATTTGTGAACATCCATCAAACCATCTTCCTCCGCTTATCTGGGGCCGGGTCGCGGAGGCAACAGGCTAAGCAGGGTAATCTATGCGTCCCTCTCCCCAGCGACACTTTCCAGCTCCTCCCGGGGGACCCCAAGGTATTCCCAGGCCAGTTGGGATATATAATCTCCTCAGCATGTTCTGGATCTACCCCGAGGCCTCTTACCAGTTGGACGTGCCTGGAAAACCTCTAAAGGGAGGCGTCCAGGAGGCATCCTTATCAGGTGCCCGAACCACCTCAAGTGGCTCCTTTCAGCAGCGGTTCTACTCCGAGC
>JAVQJF010022954.1:0-82220 GCA_036023855.1 Gadopsis marmoratus | reverse complement strand
GGCCCACCTGCAACAAACATTGCCATTTTTCCCCCCCCGTTCCCACGGGCCAAATGGGAAGGGGGGGGGGGGTTACAAAAAAAACCCGCGGGCTAAAATGTGAGAACTTTGAGCAGGGGTGGGAGGCCGTCGGCTAGTAATTTGTCGAGCTGCACAGTATATCTGATTCTATAAGCTGGGTTTTGTGAAGGCTGAAGGGATATTGGTGACCTGGGGGCGTAATAAGGCCCGTGCTCCTTTTAGTGGAGCCTGTGGCTGCAGTCGTGACATTCATGGCACAAGAGGAGCGATGCTCGAGTGGAGAAACAGTATGTGGCCGAACAACCGCTGTGACAGACAGACGCAGCAGTAGGCCCCGCTACTGAAATGAAGAAGGAAGTTTATTTTTACCAGGGGCCCAGAACTGTGTCATGCTGAATAAATAAGCAAACTAAGTCTTTTCCCCTTCATGCTCAAAACACTTAGATTTGCAGCACTGTTGTGGTGCTCGCTGTGAAAGCCTGTGTCAGAGGTGTGTATTTAAGCTGTATAATGGCCACGGATTAATTTACATCATGAGATTAGCCGATGCATTACTTCGGTCTTGGTGGTACGTTCTAAAAAGCCAGTTTCAAGGAGCGAGACGCATTACAGATCATAGTGTAAAGTCTCTCGATTTATATCAGGCTGAATTAATAATAATAAGATTTTTAAGATGCATTCAAATACAGGCCAATACTTTGTTGTGACAGGTGCACATAACGTAACCGACACACGATGTGACACAAGGCTTTGTTCACAGAATCTCATTTTCCCCCCGACTCCATCAAAAGTGAACATAAACTAAATATTGACAGATATCTCCACCAACTGTTGGTGCGTATAGGGAACAGCAGAGAATCGAAATTGATTTTGCCTCGCCTGTCTTCTGTCTTACAAGACTTGAAATTCTGCGGCGGCCTGTTCTGCTTTAAGAACATCAGATGTAAAGATTTAGCTACTCTTTTAACCGCCAAGGGTTTAATCTGTCAAAGATTCTTCTTCTGAGGACAGTCACTGTTATCGGACTGCCTTAGATAAACATTTCCATGCCATGCGAAGTGAATTAGGGCTCATTAAACTTCAGTGAGCACAACCGCAGCAGTGGTAAGGTTTTGTAATGTAGTCTCTTAGGCTCTCTGGTTGGTCTCGTGTAACATGCTTCGCTCAGGAGTAAGCATGCTGCGATCTGCTATTTTAACGATGGTGACTCTGTGTTGAGTTCAAAGATTACCAACTATCTGGGTCTTACATTTGTCCCCAAGCTGTCTTCTTGCGCAAAAGAATTTCTTTTCTTTTTGAAAGTTTGTATCTGCTTGAAGTTACATTTGCCCCTGGAAAGCATGAAGTGCCAGCATGTTGAATCGAGGCCTTTGTTCCCGCAGTCGTTTTTCAGACCTAGAAAATTTAGGTAACTGAAAAACACCAAATCTTTCAGAGCTCCCTTCCATTGTGACTTAGTGACTGTTTTTTTTTGTTTTTTTTACAAGGATGATGCCAACAAGTGAAATCAAGCTCTTCTCATCCTCGGCAAGTCATGATATGAATCTGAGGAGAAGAATAAGAAAAGTTCCTCCACATTTCTTCAAGCCATTTCTGTTTCACACTAGTTTTCTTCATAATTGCTTTTTTTTTTGCGTCCCACACTATGCAGTGGCCTTAAGGGGAGGGTTGCAATGTCAGGCGAAGCCTTTGTAATTGACAATTGCTTATTAAAGCATTAATGACACAGTTTCTGTGATTGCTCTCCTCTGGGTCAATTATCTGCGCTTTGACAATACACTCTGTCTGACTTGTTACTTTCAGGAAAGATGATTCTGCACTTGTGCTTTCCCCAGAGGATCTTTGTCAAAACCTACCCCAGAACTCTGCCTTTAATTTGAGTCAGAGTCAGCCAAATATAATGTATGTGAAATCTGCCCGAGGCTCAGACACCACAAAAGATATGATGTTAGTGTAATTTGAGTTCCAATACAATTCACAATGACTGAGAGCAGTGAAGACGATTATGTTCACGTGCATTATTAAAACCTCAACATACTGAACTCTGATGGCTGATGGATCTTTGAGAGCTGCGTTGTGCGTCGGCCACACTCCAAAGAACTGCACCTTTCCAGCATGGAAGCACAGACTTTCCGGATGTTGGATCTTTGCTGACACATCCCACTGTGAGAAAAGCAGATCATTTGTTTCCACAGTACATGGCACATGTATTGAAATCACACAGAACGTTTGCGTGTCACCTCTGGAGGCTGTGCTAAAAAAGAAATTCAACTTTAATCACAAACACCACTGTTTCAAAAAGACAGCAAACCAAATAGTCATGCTGTGTCTTTTTTATTTTAAAAATGATATTTTCCAATTATAGTTACAGTCATGATGACAGGATGTGTGTAAAAGCAAGTGTTGTATTTATTCCAAAGTATCATAGCACATGGTTTGATAAATGCAGGTATTGGTTGTTGGTCATTATGGGCTATCCAGTATACTGAGTGCTGCACAGGCCTAAAACAAACAGCCAAACCCGAACCCGAGGCGGAGGCTATATTTTTGTTATTTCTACTTCAAAGACAAAGTTATATATAAAGGCTTTACTGAAAACATTTTAGCCCAGAAACTGCACTATTGTTCATACTATACTTAATATAGTGTATAACATACTATTGTTCATAGTTTCTAGCCCAAAAAGGTTCCTGCTCTTAGGGTCGTACTTTTTGATCAGCTATCATCTGTTACGTTTCAGTTTCCAGTACAGAACAATACCCACCAAGTATCCCTAAGGAATTAGTTGCTGCAAAATTAACGTCCAGTGCAACATTCGGAACATAGGAAATGGTTTGACCTTTATGTAGCGAGAGTAAGGGTGTCAAGGTCAAGGCGGTGGCTCGGCATGTAGCACGTCTGACTCCATGCTGCTCTCTTCACACATCAACAACTAATGATGAAGTTTTTTTTTAACTGGAACAAAGTTCGATCGTTAAAAATAGGTCATTTGATATAACTGAGGGCTTTTCACAATCATCCAACATCAATCAGTCATCGTCTTGCCTGGCAACAGGTGACTGGTAAAATATAAATATGTATATGAATGCATTTTTTTCAACAAAGTGGATATGGTTCACAGAAAGAAAAAAGGGACAAATGGGAGACAAAAATATTAAAATATGGATTGTCTAATGGAATGATGACTTTTTATTATTTCTACAAAGAGAACTTGATCAAGGTGGCAGCTGCTGCCACAGTAACACACTGTTCTGAGCCTTTGTTTACCTGAGTTTGTGGGGCTCCTTGAGAGCTTACCTGTACTCTGTGCTGATAAACTCTCATAGATATCACTGTAAAAGAAAAAGAAGAAGTTCAGTAAAAACACAGTAAGGTCTCACTGAAAACATGCCCGCACAGATGTGTGTGCATAGTGTTTACCACCATTCCATACAGCTGACCTGTAATCAACATTTCTTGCTGTCACATTAAGTTATCGCGACGACACAGCGCAGATATTCATTTTCACAGACAGTACAAAGCTTTGGTAAGGTGACACGGTGGGCAATACAGTCCAGGCTGTATTCCGAGTGGAGGGAGGAAAACAGAGGAAAAACAGATCAATTTCTGGATTTCTGGTCAGAGGGCAACAGTGCAACATAATTTGGTATGTTCATCCCCCAGGGGGCCTCTATATTTCTCTCTACAGCTCATCAGATCGGAGTGCTCTTCTTTTTTTTTTTTCCGCTCTTTAGAGCCTCCCCAGGCATCTCTCAGTCCCTCTATCTCTTCATCCCTGCCCCCCCCCGCCCCTTTCTTTCTCTCTGCCAGCAATGAACTGTCCAGCTGCGCTGTCTTAACCTGATTCACAGAGTGAACATGAAGTCAGAGGAGAGACGGAGGAAGAAAAGGGGGGCGTTTCTTTACGAGCACGATAAAGGAACAAGAATGATGGCCAAAGAGCCCTCACCATGGAAGAGAGACACAAAGAGAGGGGAGAGGGAACAGTATGATGGGTAGAATTAGAGTGGGATGGAGGGAGAGGGACACAGTATTAGTACAATCAGCACAATAATCCCTTCTGTTGCAGCCTGGGCCGACGCAGGATTTTCAAATCAATTTAATTTCCACTCATGATGCGACAGTGGGAGTGCTGAGTGGCTGCCAGTTGGGTCATTATCATCTTGTCCCCATTTTGGCTTGGGACAGAGCAGAGGTGAGGAGGAAAGCTTTGAGGGCGCAGGGACATTTTGGTTGATTTTGTTGCCAATTCTGCAAAGTTTCATGGAGTCTTTCGGGAACGGCTCGGCGTCATCACAAGTTCCAGAGGCTTTCATCTCCGACAGTAGGATCAGAATAATGGCCTGCAGAGGCCGTGTGAAGTCTTTTCACATGGCACATGAGCAGAGTTCTGACGTTTTCATCTGAAATTCACAGTCCAGTACAGTTCAGTGGGCTGTCTGGGCCTCTTTCAAAGGCTCCCAGATATACTTTCAGCCCGCAGTTTGAGGTTTGCTGGTTCGTCCTCAGAAAACACTGTGAGCTCTTCATTATGTGTTTCCAACATGTTTTTTGTGAATAACTCAACCAAGGAACCCGGACCTGAAATGTTTTTTGATGTAACTGAATATTAAAGCAGTGCTTCTGCCTAAAAGCAATTCCACTCCATTTCCCCCTTTACCTAGGCTTTTGTTGGGCAGACCAGACCGTCTCTAAGTGCATATTTAAACTTCTCAGCAGTTTCTCGCAGCGTCTGGCTACCTATAGGCGATGGCAGTAGAAGTGGAGTGGAAAAGTATTCTTACGGTCTCAGATTAAAAGGCAGTTTTTCCTTGACACTGTCGCCTAGCGCTTGCTCATGGTGGAATTGTTGGGTCTATACATATAGAGTTGGTTTAGACTTGCTCTATATTAACAAGTGCTATGAGATACCTCTGTTATGATATAGCGCTATATAAATAACATTGAATTGAATTGGAATTGAATAGAAAACCTCAGTTCAGTAGATGTAGTATAAAGATGGATATGTTGCATGTAATTACCATCCACACCATAAAGTACTGTGTGGTACACCTTGTGAACGTCTTTCCCACTGTACTGCATGATTATATCTTCTGTTCACCCTGGCTTTGTCATTGCAATGGGGCCTTCAGCTTCCAGAGGTTTGGCACCACTACTCGTGTGCCATTGTGATTGAATTCCAAAATCAGTATCGCTTCTTATAAAGCACAAGCTCTTCACAGGAAGTTTTCATCTCAACTGCCATTAACCAACCACTTTGCTGCAATTTAGCTGTTATGTAAAACTTAAGAGTACAAAGCAGGAATTTGAATTAAACATTACAAATTTCATGAGCCGCCCCCCCTCTTAGCACCGCCCAAGATGAAATGGGACAAACGAAAAGTGTGAATGACCCCGGGCTCAGCTCAGTTCAACTGGAGCTGTGGAAGCAGGTTAAACACATTTAAATCTATCAGTCAGTCAGGATGAATTCAAATTAAAGCTGAAACATGTGGGATTGAGCTGTGACGACTCCCCCGTCCCTGCAGCTGTAAATCCTCGTGGCTTTAAAGCAGATTAGAGGCCCACAGTAAGTATAGTCCTGGATGAGCACACTCATTGTTTACCTCCCGTCTCTTCCAAGATCAGCAGAAATCTGCTTACTGACCCGCTGACACACACTGTGATGATAGATGGGGCGTCAAAGAAGTGAAGATGTCATCACTAAAGTATAATGTTTATTTAAATTATACCGTCGCTCATCACACGTTGCTGGATGAGGGTGTTCATTTTTGTCAAAGCTGCAGCATAACCAGATACCACAACTGTTAATATACACGCCTCAATAACACAACAGACATGGAAAAACACAAGATAGTCAGCGATTTTTGCCTGCTCTGCTTACAAAGCTGTAAAAAGCCGCAAGGAAGGACGATGATAAAACTATCAGTGCATGGTTGTAAAGGGTTTTTTTTTTTCTCTCACCAGTTACTTCCAAGTGCCACATGAGTTGTTTTTCCCATAATGAATTATGTTTCTGAATGAATCAAGCTCTCTAGTTTTTCAGGGTTTTGTCCCAAATTAAGTGTTGTGTGCCACTTAGGCCACAAGAGGACATGACAAACTAATCACTGATTCTTGTACATGCATGGCACAGATGGGGTGCAATTAAGTGCATATTTTGTTTTATTTGTTAGCTGAAAATATAGTTTATACGTCTGATAAAAAAAATATTTATGTTACAGTTTTATTTTATGGAGTGTATAATTGTGTTGACAGTTTAATTGAAATTTTAATTGATATGTTTTACTTCACAGTAAATATAAATCCATGCATGTGTTTGAAAAGTTTCAGTTGATTTGCATAT
The DNA here is from genome assembly GCA_036023855.1 of Gadopsis marmoratus. Taxonomy (NCBI): domain Eukaryota; kingdom Metazoa; phylum Chordata; class Actinopteri; order Centrarchiformes; family Percichthyidae; genus Gadopsis; species Gadopsis marmoratus. Next base: position 75,853 of record JAVQJF010022954.1, on the reverse strand, counting down.
TGTATAAAACAACAAAATACGCTTTTATTTTATACAAATTGCAGCTTTTATTCCAGAAAAAATCCACATTAGTACGTACAAAAGCTTATTTACAGTCCTTTGATTCTGGTGTCATTTCGTTTTCAGTAATTTCATGTAAACATTATTTGTGTTATATTTATATGTGAAACCAACAGTGGACAGTTTGACCCCAATATAAAATAACTGAAATAAAACCACAGTCATTCAAACATCAACACTTTTTAGTTTTATTTGTCTTTCAGTACAAACTAGATATATACGCCCTGATAATGTGTGATATTTTAAATGAGGGCCAATGGCGAACATTAACTCAATGAAAGGTTAGATATATTGAAACTGACTGGGGTCACCCAGGACCCCATTATATTGGTATGTTGTGCACTAATTAAAGCAATGATATGAAGTTGTTAGGAACACACTGATTGACAAAGTCGTGAAAAATCAGAATAATATAATAAAGCACCTGTGAGATATGATTAAAGGTTTACCTCTGGGGTCTGCACAAACCTGTAATGAATGACAAGGGATAAGGTATGAAGAGATCCTTGATGATTCTTTAATTAGCGATATATTGCATGAGTAAAGTACCTTCATCATGCTAGTCAAGTGGATTTTACAGTATACAGGTTCGCCAGTAAGGGTGTTAACATGTGGTTTATAATCTGCACTCTTATAAAACAATGTGAGTAGCTTTTTACGACAATGACATTTTTAACTTGATTACTAGCTTTGTTAATCATTGTAATGTCACATAATTTTTCTAAAATGCCAAATTTAAGCAGTATTATTCATGTTAACAATAATTCCCCTAATATGATTGATGGCTCAAAACTGAAAAATCTCCCATTGCTACTCATTACCAAGGTTTGTCTAATTTGATATGATAGTGAGGTGTTTGTCATCCCCACATATAGTCAAATGGTTTGCTGCTATTATAATTAATCAAAAAGTAGCTGAGGGTGGTCTTTGAATTTTATTTCCATAACATCCTGAAGGGTACTGCCAAACATGTGTGTTAAATGTATTTTTAATGTATTTATCTATAGAATTCACTCTGCATTTAGAATGACCAAAACGGAAGAGCAGCAAACTCTTGATGAAACACATGATTGATTACAATATTTAAAGTACATTTTGTTCAAGATTTTAAAAAGAAAAATGGACTATGATATTAGAGGATATAATGAGTTGTTCTTAGGCTTGTTAAGATTAATTCCATCAGTGCAAATTAATTTGGAGGCAATTAATGAGCCAGGGAAAACAGCCAGGTTCTGGGGATGGCGACAGCTTCTCTTATTGGAAAAAAAAACAAAAAATAAGTGCCCATGCTTGTGAAAAAGAGCACATCGTTTAATTTCAGCACGCATGCTATGCAGGAACTCCACTGCCTGAATTGATAGACCGATCTTTGAATTACATGTGTTTTTATACTCAACCATCAAAATGATAATTGCTAGATGAATTTGAACTGATATAATGAAAGTTGCCTTTGTTGTTTAGTGTCACTGTGCTAAATGAGCTTTCAGCTGCATACCCATATATTGCATTGGCACTGCATTATCCCACTGAGTTTTACTTTCCATTTCAACAGAGAAGGATAAGAAAAGGCCACCGTGGTAAAGGTGTAGGAGATTAATTAGAGTTTCTCTCTTGAGCATTTGGCATTTGAGGAAATGGGGATGACTCCATGGCCCACTTGCTCCACGTTCCCCTCTGATTTGTATAGCACAAATGTGTCATGTATAAAGCAGTTTAACTCAAATACTTTATTTAAATGTATGCAGTGTGGCGTCATTAGATTGAACTTTTTAGCATTTGCATTAACAAGGAGGAAAAAAAGAAAAGGAAACCACCATTGCTTGTCCTGTCTCATTAATTGTTCCCATTTAATTCAATTTAATCCTCTACCCAATGGAATAACATTGTTTTACTGGAATCTCGCTCGTGTCGCTACATGGTATACGATTACCTCCAATTAAATCAGGTCCCCCAGTGAGTAGTTCAGGTATTGATTGCTGCTAGCCCCCCATTCATAAACCTTCCTCTACCTTTCATTTTTATTTTTTTTTAAATGTACAATTGACCCACAACAAAGCATTTCTTGTCAGCCGCCACCTATGGGCTTGTAGTCAGCTCGGCCTGACCCAGGACAGCAGTACATCACAGGCTTGACTAATTCATTATTACCTGATATTCAGCACTTAAACTATATTAGCTAAAGCGCTGCGCTGCACTCACATTCAAAAGACGGTTTGTGTGGAAAGGCTCTCTCATCACCTGAGGACAAGGAGTGACATTTGCCAGCGTCTGTCTGGCAGCACATCAGGGAAAGCAAAGAAAACCTATAAGGGATAAAGCGGTGCTTGGTATCCTATGTGTTTTCATACCAAAGTTGGAGTTTCTGCAGAATATATTAGAGGAAATTATGCTTTTTGCAAAATTGTGCTGAAATGGAATCTGGAGCCCCGACAGTGAGGGGGGGAATCTGTGGCTTGGTCCGGACAAATAGCCTGCTCAGATGAAGGGTTGAATTATTCAATCTGAACCACTTTCATAAATTACTAGCCAGTCGGAGCCACATATTCATGATATGTGTGTGTATGTTGATGTGAACTGACATTGCAGACACCAACATGTATTGACAGATTAAAGGCCTCGACGTAAGTGACATATGGGGAGCTGGCAGGAGCATCTCAGTTATCCTGTTAATCACGACACCCCAGCAGGAAGCTCGTTTATGGCTGAGATTCATCGCGGGTGTGGGTGCTGCCATGCATTTTGAAAATCATTCGGTATTGTTAAAGTCTACGTGTTTCCATCCAAAAAATGATTCAGATTTTTTATTCACTGCTCCATTATGACCCATCCATAACACTGTTGTTCATGAATCGGTGACTCAATACTGCTTGGCCCCCGAAGGACATTTCTCCGTAGCTTTTCACACCCACATCTTTGTGCAACTTAAGCATTCAGATGCCTGAAAAGTTCGTTAAAGTTGCGTTAAGTTTTCAATTTGCTTAATTACTATAGTCCCTACAATGTGATTGAAAATGAGTTTGCAGACATTTGCATCTTATTGCTTTGTCTCACAATGCCAGAGGACGCAACGCAATGTGATATGCCTCAAGTAAACATTGTACCCAAAGACAAGGAACAGGTGGCCAAGTACACATACACAGTCCCTTGGAGAGATGGCAGTAACAGCCTTCCTTTCTGCCTTCAAACAGAAAGGAAACAAATGAAGGAAACTGCTCAGTCTATTTAACCATGGCTTGGTTCAGAGTCTTATAAGCCTTTGCTTCAAAATAATGTCCGTTTTATTTCTTGAGGGCATTTTCATAAATATATATATATATATATCCCTGCAACAGAGGCTGTCAAATATAAATCATACACAGAGAAGGATGGTTTTGTGAGTTGTGTGATATGTCTGGCATGTTTGGAGGGAAGTGAGAAGAGCTTTTGTGTTTAGGCTTCAATTTGTATGTACGTATCATTATGGCTACTATATAGCTCCCGGCCATATGTCAGGTAGCTGTGGTTTCCGGAATTAGAACTGTTGTTATCTGACTGCCATCCCTGTGGCTGGTGTTCCGATTCCAGCTCCTCCCGTCCACATGTCGAAGTGTCCCTGGGCAAGACACTGAACCCCTAAGTTGCCCCCGGTTGTGCGTCTATCCTGACCTGTCTCTGACCAAGACAGGACAGGGATGTGCACTGGACTTGGTTGACCACTGCTCCAGCTCCCCTCGGAAGCAGGATGGCCGGATGGGTTAAAAGCAGAGGATAAATTTCAACGTGGAATGCGATTGTATGTGTGTTTGAGCATTGTTCTCTGCGCGTGTGTATATGTGTATCATGACTGACCATTAAACGACCTTAGGGTCCAATTATTATTATTATACACCTACCGTATGTTTGGGTGTGTGTCCATTTGCTCATGTTTCTCGTGTGTGTGTGTTTCCCGCTAATGCCTTTGTGAGAAGTCTACTGTACCAGGGTTAAAAGGATTAGAAACCCCTATGGTTATCCAATCAGCCGTGGCAGAATACTCCAAAAAGGGTTGGCGGACACACTCCATTGCCCGCAACGCGGACCAAAATCATCTGTTCTGCCATATTGTGTTACCAAATAGGATGCATGGTGAAAACATTCAGGTTTTTAAATATTTTCTTTTGGCTTACCTTGATCAATACTGACATTAAACACATTAAACTGATATTTTGAAAAATCTGCAACGCTGAAGAACTTCCTCTGACGTGTGTGTGTGTCTGTCTGCCTCAGTGATCTCTGTCTGACTAACTTTTAGAGCATCGATTTTTTTTTTATCCTGCATCTTCACATTGCATTTTCAATTAGGATTTTTTTTTTCCAGAGAAAGGCTGACTTTGCAACTCTCACTGAATTCAGCACACTTAACACTCCAATATGCGTTAAAACACACCCTTACTCCCCCCAACCCCCCCCCGTGAAGATTTCCATGACCCATAAAATTGCCATCTCTTTGAAGAACCACCGGAGGCTCCAGACAAACAACACCTTGATGGTTTCACACGATTTGACGTTAAAGCTGTAGTTCCTTAATCCACCAACCAAACCAACTGTCATGTTTAGAGGTGAAGCGGCTGGACTGAGTTTCAATCTCCACTATACGGTCTACATACAATATACAACCAGGTAGTCATTACTGAAATAGCTCTCAATACGATACAATTGTATACTCTATCAATATATGTCTTGTATTGTCAACGAATTTTATAGCACAGAAATGGGTTCTGATGCTGTGGAAACCAAATAATCTCTCTCTGTCACTCTATAATACCCTTTCCTGTTAAGATTGACTTTGTAGCGGGGCCTGTCCAAGTCTTAGACACAAATCCCTTCTATTTCTATTCAGATTCAGACAGAGGCTCACACTCACTAAAGACGTCTGCCAAAGTGACACATAGGAAAAGTACGGTATTCACTGACTCTACACAGCGAGTGGAAAGTCTTCCTAACAGTGGCTGTCATAGACTTGCATAATAAAATGGTACAGCATGCAAATCCCACTTTCTCGCCTATAGGTAATATTTATTCAAACATGAGGCTATTCAGACCATCGACCTCCCCGAATTAGACGTTGTCCATGGTGGCATGAAGACATCGTGCAAGGAGTTCAGCAATACAGAATGGCTGTTGTCAGGCAAGTAAAGGAAGGGCTTTTCATCCTGGAACACCCTCGATGCAAATTGTACTGTAGGGCACAAGGGTGCTAGCTTGGTGGATTATCCTTAAACTGGAGACATATATCTTGTGCTCACTATTGGATATAAATGGGACTATTTTCAGCAAATAAGACAAGAACTCTGTCATCTTAGCTCATGCAGCCAGTCACAGAATATATGAAAAAATACAGAATAAATGCAGAGCTCCCTTTCCGTGTCGCCTTGGTTTATTTGCTCCTGCGTTGTTTTTTTGTAATATGCTATTAGCTGTCTAGCAACTGGACATTGTTGCACAACAACATTCTTTGCTTGGCCGTCTGATAGTCAGCATATTCAAAGTGGCCTTGCAGCTCCCCGCTGTGCTCTCGGCACATTCCACTTCTACTCTTACTCTGTTCATAATGTGCCTCGACTCTGCTGCTGTCCTCTCCTCCCTATGTATTTTGATGACTCAGTTGTCCCACTCAAAGCTGTTATAAATATGTCATGGACTTCTCTGTCTCCTCAGAGAAGGGCTTTTGCATAATTGGACATCTTTACCTGGACATTTCTCAGTGCATTTGGTCAGTAGCTTCAGTACTTCTGCTTGTCTTTATGGTCTAAATTCTTCTTTTCTCCACAAATCGCTTTTCATAGAATTTAGAGCACAGTTTGAATTTTTCTCCGTGAAGCATGTGGTTTTGGCCATAAACTGAGTGTTTCGGAGGTAAGAACACATATGTACCAGCTGCGTATTTTATTCTCTCTTTCTTTCTGAGTGCGCAAAGTGCTTTCCCGTGGGTAGTCTCTCTTTGCTCTTTGTCCTAGACTTACAGTAGCGGTTATGGCCCACTGCACCATTTCTGTGTCATTTCTTAGAGCCTCGATATGAGGAAACCGTTAGTAGAGTGGGGCTTTCCGCGATTCACACAGTAGTATTACAAAGATGGACTGATGAAAAGTTGAAGATGCAGTCCAGAAGTCAGTTGAGTTCCTGCAGCTTTCTCCAAAGATACGCTCCGTCATGCATTTATTATAAGCTACCTCTGATGGAAAGTTTAGAGGGTTTTTTTTTCTCATGCCAACACACTGAACAAAACAGGCTTGAGGATAATGGAGCCATTGTACCCATTACCCTGAGGACAGAGGTCTACCCTCAATGCCCTCTGTTCTCTGCTGCCTTTCTGGCAGGTGAAAACTATTGTACTCCCCAGGACTTTAACACTGTGTATATGGCAAAGCAAAGAACACGGGAAGATTCCGGCAATGGTGGTGATAATGACCATAATAATAACAGCAGTGGGGAAGACAATGATGAAAATAATGATCGTATGCTTGAGTAGGATGACTGGTGGCGGTGCTTACAAACTGTCATTCCAGAGAATATTCACATTTTAATTATGGCAATGAACTTTTCCCATTATCCCATTAGCAGTGTCATTAATGTCATTTTTGATTGACTGCGCTGTATTTACATCTTTTTTTTTTTTGTCCTCACCTAGACTAAACACTTTCTGCCACCATTCATCTCATGGTGGTTTGCTAAGAATTCAATCTCAGCAGCAAGGTAGAAAGCAACACACCCCAGTTTAGGGTTGTCATCCAAAAAACCTTGACAATCACCATGGAAATTATGGAAACGATGCATTTATTAACAATTAATTTGCACATGAATCATTTAGGATCACATGTGAGAACCTGAAAAGCCACATGCAGAGGAAGGTAGGAGGTGCATCTGAAGCCAATGTTTTTTTATTTATATATTTCTACATGTATATTATGCTTTCGCCAATGCATTTAGATGAACTTTAATGCAGTTGCTCTCTGCCTGGGCCACCTCTATCCTGGGGTCAATGCCTATTGCAGGAGTAACAGGGAGTGTAATTACCTTGGCTGTAAGTGCTAAAGTTTCGCATCCAGAGCTGCTGTAGAACTACAAGTCAGCACTTTTCTGCAAACCAGTGTACAAATCAAAAGGGGGGAAATACTTTTAGTATGAAAAAAACAACGTCGGTGGCTTCTGGTCTGTAAGAACAATACATTCAGTAAGAGGTGTCTCTATCTGCAACCGCTAAACATAGCAATCAACCTAATTTGAACATTTTCCAATAATATATCAGTCACTGTGGCAACACTGTTTGGTTCAAAACTGCCACCACTTCAAGGAAACTAAAGGAAGGGATCAGTGATGTAAAGCTGAGTGGAAATAATTTGATTATGAACCAAAGGGTCTGTGAACCCCAGTGCTTCCTTCCTTCACAATGTCACAACTGCCGTTTGCTTTGATTAAGTAAGAGCTGCACCATGGACCAAGTCGAAAGCTTCACGCTGTGCCTATTTCAGGGGGGGGAAGACGTATTTTGAGCAAACGCTTCCATCTCAGGGAAGTCTATTGATCACATGAGTGTAAAAGCAGTTTGACGTGGTGTGGGATCTATAGCTCCATCCCGCCTGACTTATCTCTGATTCCGAGCTTGTTAATCCAGCATATGGAGCGCAGCGAGGGAGTGATGTTGTGTTTGCATGCTATGAGGGGAAACAGAGGGAGAGATCACAGGATACAAGGAACAAGGCACACTATCACAGCCGAGACAAAAGAGGCAGAACCTGAGGGACATGCTTCCGAGTGCGTGCCTGCTGCTTCTGACGGCACCGTTGACTAGGAGGTGTGCGCACAACTGGGCTTACTGAATGTTCCAAGCTGATGTTTGTGTGAGTTAGTGCACGTGTGTGCACCCGTGTCTGTTTCCGACTGATAACTAAATATTTGGGGGAGCTTAAAGACGTCGGTGCTATAAAGTGTGCTTTTAAGTGCAGGTGTGTTCGTGTTACATTATTCATACGTGTGCGTTGTGGTTTAACACCACAGTGATAAAACAGTCAGCGTCACTGTCAGCAACAGTAAAAACCCAAATTGAAAATCCAATTAGCAACGGGGGAGTGCTAGCAAGTGAGGGGAGGCTTGTTTAATGCAGCAGAATTTTGCCGGCCTCCTTGTTGCCAAAGTCTGCCAGGTGTCTTGGTTCGGCTGCTGACGGAGAAGCGGAGACCCCCTGACCCGCCGAATGCAGCGCTTTTTTTGAAATAATCAATGCACTTAACCTTTTTTACACCTCATTACGGGAAACAAAGAGACGCGATGCCAGTTTTCTCTATGACGCGCAAGCTGGCACTTGAAAGGGAAGTCAGCCTCGTATGATTTGGCAAAGAGAGAGCGATGAGAGGCAGAGGGAGGGAGAGAGAGAGAGAGCAAGAGAAGAAAGAGATTGATCACTGAGTGGGCGGAAATGTCAGTGTGCTCCAGGCTATGCATTTTCCACACGTGGAAGCTGCCATTTGTGCTCTTTCGCACACTTCTGTCTATTGCGCTCTCAGGTCAAAAGCACCCCCTTGACTTTATGTGTCCCTCCCCCCCTCTCGTATATATACCCAATGCAAGCGCCCTTGTTCTGTTGGTCTTCTGTTTATTTGAAGATTTGCCCATGAGAACTTATTTCAACCTTTCCTTTTGTTTATAAGAAATGATTTGCCAACATTTCTTAGGCTAATACAAATCTTTATGACTGAAACCGTTTCCTCTCTGGTAGTGGTATTTTGTTAATGTTTCTGCACAGCTTTACATTGCTGGTCCCTTCCTTTCATCCCCACCATCACCCTCCCTGCATTGTGTTACCTCTCCCTCCTCTTGTCTCTCCGCTCCTGTCCAATTTTATCCTCTCTGCTTCCTCCAGAGGAAGCCAGTGCGTCTTCTTAATTGACTGGTTTTGTCAAACTCCCATACCCACTGTTCAAGAAGTGGGGCTGGGAGAAGAAATATGCGTGTGCATGTGTGCAAATGAGTCAGTGTGTTGTGTGTGTGTGCAATTATGTTTGTGTGCACTCACAGCATATTACTGTGCTTTACCCACTCATCTAAGCCTCCACCAGGCGCGTTAGCTCGCCCACCCAAGAAAGCCAGGATTTGCAGAGAGGGCCATAATTATAATCAATCATAAGGCAAAGCCACTTCTGAGACATGCAGGAGTTTCAGGTTCCAACACATCACTGCTGAGCAGCATGGGAGCCCACCGATGGAGACCCCTCAGCTCAACACTGCATACGCTGAGCTCAGTCACATCATGGAGGAGGGGATCCCCTGGGCTTCAGACAGCCGTCACCCAAGATGCACACATACACAGAAAACACAGCTGGAAGCATTCTCTCCACAGGGATGTCTGTTGATAGGATATTCAGGGAGTGAACACCCCTCTTGTTTTGTCTGCAGAGGAAGCTGAATTGTTCATGGCATTCATTCAAATAGAAAATCTCTGACCATATGCGCGTTTCACTAAAACCCAAATCCATCATTGCACATGTACCTGACACAGAATGGTATTTGCAGTTTTGAGCAATATCTTGGCAGTGCTACAGTATCCAGTATTCTTTGTTATATCTTCGGCAGGGCTCAGTGCTAATTTTGCCATATTTAATAGTAAAATAATAAAATCACCCAGCCCTATTTCCTGATTAGTTCTTTGCCAACCCTACGCCTGAATCTATCTTACATAAAACAAAGCTATTATGCAAGCATTTCTTGCATCATGTCTTATTTTGGTTCATTCAAAAGAACTCAATAAAGAGGGCACACTCATGCAGAAGATTTCGCTGCTCCACTTTGATTACAAAGCTGGCAGGTTGCAGACAAAACCTACTTATGCATTTTCTACTGTGAGATCAGTGCGTGCCTGCAGGCCAAGCTTAGTGTCAGATGCACTGGCCCCTATGACAGTCTCCCTAATCTGTTTAATCTCTATCCACACAGCACATCGTATGCACTGTATTTGTGCAGTGATATTTCTTGCTAGTTTGTGTGTGTTTAGACTGTGACCCTCATTGATTGGATGGATGGAGAGATTTGTTAAGCAAGACGTCTATGTAATTGTGGACGTGTGTACATACAGTATTTTAGTGGACGTGTACATGCATTCATCATACAAATGCCTGTGTGTGTGTTTGTGTGCAGGTCTTTTATATAAGCGTGCGCAAATACACATGTAAGTGCATTTGCACAAACTAGTGGATGCATATGTAGATGTGTGAGTGGTAAAGTGGAAATCCCTCCAGGTTACACATGTAGGTCATAGAGCCATGTAGGCTGGAGCATCATCAGTCTTGTTCCCGGCAAAAAAAGAAATGGCAAAATCACTGAGGCAAAAGTGCTTAGATCAGAGAGGAAAAATTATCAATGCCAACAAACAAGTACTAATAACGGTGGTTGTCTCTTAGCACGTAACAAGGTGGCGGAGGTATTATCATCGCATGAGAAACTCAGGGTAAGACGCCCTGAACATGCAGCTTTTTTTTGGCCTTTGCACAGGGAAGATGTCATTGTGCTTGTCCATTCACATGTGTGCGCCTGTGTCTGCGTCACAGTGTGCTTGTTGATTTTGCCGTTATTGTGTCGCTCCAAACAGAGTGGAGAAAGGTTGGCTCTGTGCTGCGAGCTGCGTTTGTGAGTGGTACTTGTGCATGTATTTGTGTTATTATGTGTCCCCTGTGGTGTGCAGTGGAGAGTGGCGAAGAAGCAGTGGCTAAGTCATTAGCACGGCAACAAGCTCCTGAGCTTAATTCCCAGCAGTGGCCTGTTCTGTGCAGTTTGCATGCTGCCTGGGTGTTGTGATTCACCTCTAGTTTCCTCTTAACACATGGCACCCTTTGAAGGTTGCAACCCTTGTCGCAACAGAAATATGAAGTGCATGCGTGAATGAATGCCATTGTATCAATTGTGTTACAAGTATTATTAAGTTGTGATGGAGTTGTCACTGCATTTATGGATGTGATAAACTGTTTAGATCAAACAATGGAGTGTCTGCGTTGGAGTGATTGGATGTATTTTTGTGAGTGTGCTTCATAACTGTGTGTGGATGTGCCTTTTATAAAACACTAAAGAAACCTTCAGCCCTGCGTATAACCTTTGGTCCGTACCTCGTTTTACCACTCCCTTTGATTATATTTGTATTTTATGCAACAAAAGAAAAAAAAAGACCTGCACATCACAATTTAAAGCCGTTTCGGGGCAGAAATCCTCTTTGGTCTAATTGATTCCAATAGGAGAGCCGTTCTTCATCTTTATCCTGGGAGTTCATTTTTGGACAGTCTCATTATACAAGCTCATATTTCGAAGCACACCTAGGTTCGGGGGAACAAATTGTCCTTTCATCGTTTGCTGTGCTGCTCAACTAGCGCTCACCACTACCGTAAGGGGAGTGGGAAGTTCACCAATTCATTAAAGTTTTTTTATCAATCCCCTTGATATCACTTCTTAATTGAGTGCTGCCGCCTCAGTGAAGAGGATGGCTCAGGACATATCAGAGACAAATTGAGTGGACAATCCACCCTGCAACCACAGAGACATAGAGTGTTAAGGAAATGAAACACCTTATGACTATATTGTGCAAAAAAAACCCAAAACAAAACATAGCTGAACTTCATGAAAGTGTCATGTACTACACTGAGAGCCACGTGCTGTAGTAGCTCATGTTTTAACTACAGGACCAACCGAGGCCTGCCAGGGCTTATTCATTATTTGGCCACGACTTAAACCCAGTTCCCCTGTCCCCAACATCAAATTTCTCTCGTTCTTTTAACATCTTGTTGCCAGCAGAAATCAACATCCAGCTGGCCCGCAGCTTCAAATAAACTAATGGTGTTTTTTGATCCGTAAACATCGTGTACTGGCCATCTGGCAAAACCCCACTTGGCCATACAGAAGTTTACTCAGTGAGAATTGTAAGTGTCTGTGGTGTGAGATGTTGTCTAATCTGACTACTGGATCGTGTTGTGCCTTAACACCTGTTCTGAAGAGCATGTTCATTCTTTTCGAGGGACTGAGTATAAAATTGACACTTAGATATTACCATCCTGTGCTCTACTGCTGATTAGTTAGGGCTGCGATGGAGGCTTTGACCCACTGTTGCAACCAGAAACCAGCAATTAAATGCCTATTTCTATAACATGGACTCCTTCATGTTATTTAATATAAATATATATATATATATATATATATATATATATATATTTACATTGTGTCAGTACAGATGACATTTGACCACTACAACTAGAGCTTCAGCTGGATGCCTGGCAGACCTGCTGCTGTTTGCCATCCAGCAGGTTATTTGCAGCCCTATTATACTCATCACACACACAGACACACACACGCACGCACACACGCACACACACACACACACCACCACCACCACCACCACCCGGGTCCTAGATTATAGTGACCTACATGTGGTGGATATTATTGAACTAGGTTACTGCTAATCAACTGCATGCCCAAAGGCATTGAAAGTGTGTGTGTGTGTGTGTGTGTGTGTGTGTGTGTGTGCAAAAATAAGATTGATTGGATGCATATGGGTTGGTTAGCTTGTGGGCGTGTTGTTGTGTATGTGATTGCGTGTGTGGGTTTCTGGTAAATTACCAGTACAGCGGCATCGCACTGCACTATGAAACCATCTGTGGCTAACAAGCATGATTGTAAAAACTATTCGACTGACACAAGCTTTCTGGTAATGCCGTCCCCTCTAGAAGATTAAAATATTAAACTCCCTCAGTGCAGGCGTCTCCAGACATCCTGCGTTAATCTGGATCCCCGCCATGTAGTCAGCACTCCCACTCTGCACTGAAACGCACACATATTCATGTACTGTATGGACAGTATGTTGTATAGGTACGAGGCAGGCAAGCTCCAGTGGCAATGTAGACATCGGCACAGTGTGGCTGGTGTTGCAGCGACTGGAAACCCATTACTGCTGGCCTACATATTCACATTACACACACTTAAGCTCTATATGCATCCACGTGCAAATGTACAGTACACGCACTAATCTACTGTAAGTGCCCCATGCAGAATTTAACCAGTTCCTTCACAGCCACCAATAACCCAAAAATAACACTACATCCCATGTCCACCATATCTCTTCATCTGTCATAGTACAATACAATTAAACATGTATTACCTCCATCTCTGTGCTGTTTGGCACTAATGAAAGGCTAATGGTCTGCTGCCGCTTGAATGGATTGCAGAGCCTCTTCACACTCTGAATCTTGTTTTTCCGTGAGCTGTAATTGTTTTGACATTGTGGTTGCATGACAGAGTGGTTGTCAGCATGCCTGCATGATAAATTGAATTGCATATAAAAATATTGCACTATGGAGGGAAGGACTGTGCTGAATGCAGATGTATTCATAAATAGAGGATGTATGATAGAAATAGTGTGCTGTCAAACCTTCCCACAGTGATGATTGCCAAAGTTAGTGGGCTTTTGACCGTGGGAGGCCTCATTCCTCGGCCATTTCACACTGACAGATATCACCTTTCTCTCAACTCACCGCACGCCTCTTTGCATTCCGGTGCTTTCTTTCTCCTCGCTCAGGGTTTCCTCTTTCCTTTTACGCTGATATTTTAGTCGTACTTTGTTTGAAGCCCAAACTACTGAGAAATCACGGCTGAGTGAAGTGGGTGTTTATACCATCTGTGTGTAGTGGGGGTGGTGGGATGAGGCTGGTGTCTAGTTCTGTTGGCAACACACACAGTAAACATTGCTTCTGAAAATTTGAATGGGTTGATCCCCAAAAAGCAGCAGCTGCTGCTGGGCTGCTCTGCTCATGGGTTTAACAAGTGTGTTAGTCCGCTGGACACACCCACTCCAGTGATGTCACAGCAGGTGTTTACCATCAAACGTTAAAGTTGTGATCTGTTAGATTTCAGTCCTGGTTTATTTTGTGATACTTGCGGTAATGTGGTAGTCCACTTTACCGTAGATTCATTTCTTGACGAACGACTGCAGTCGGCGCCAACTTTGGTGACAAACACATTGCATTTTCTGTGACTGCTTCACAATAACAGCCACCCCATGTTTCACCAGTTGAATACTTTTAATGTTATCATTAGCAGTAATACATCTCTGATACAGTCCTGTGTTAGTGCAAGTGAACAGTAAACAGTGATGCTGATATCGATGAGATAAAATTACTAACAGTAACACATTATAAAGATAATTACCGAATGCAAATATATTGAATATCTATTGCTGACAAAATAGTGAACATGAATAGTAACAAAAGCGGGGGGGGTTTGCTTTCATGAAAGTCTTAAGGGTTATTACTTTTAATAATTTTAATTATCAAAGTCTGGTCGGTTCCCCAGGTCTTGGGGAGAAATTCTGAATATGTGAAACGAGGCATATCTGCAAACGTTCTATAAAGAGTAAAGGCTTGCACAACACGCCTGAATCTTTGAGTCAGCTGTCGCCAGTCAAGTTCCATGGTGGGACATGTAAGCACCAGGTTTTGACAAAGAAGAAGAATGGGTGGAATAATCATGATGCACATGATGCATCTGCTGCTGTCTATCGTGAGCGCGACAATGCTTTAGCAGTGCAATGCTAAATCTCTCTAAAGAAAAGTGCCCTCTTTGACGTCGCTATTTTGAGTTGTGGACAGAGTGCAACATGCATGAACACTATTCATTCACCCTTTACTTAACTGTGGATCTTTGACAGGCAATAAACATGCAAATGAGAATGGGAAGCGGATATAGTTGATTACCCGAGGTCAAATAAAATTACAATGCAATGAACAGAGAGTTTAACATGCAAAACAGCTCATCAAATAGAATGAACTCTCTTTTCTTTTCTTTTTTTTTACAGACTTTGTTGAGTGCCTCTTATTTTTTTCCACAATCACCAGAGGATTCATATTTATTCAAGAGCACATAACCCCGCAATCGTTCACATTAGAGGCTAAGAAGGACTCCAGCCAATTATCTGTTTTACATTCTCATTCTCATCAATTAATTTCTATGAATTGTAAAGCCTCTTGGAGGCGTAAATCAGTGGTGATTACGTCTCACCTATTTTTGTTCAAGTGTTAGGTTTCTCCTTGAATCTCTTAGAATGTGCTGTGCTTCGAAGAGAGCGAAGTGTTCCGCCCTTTTTCGATATGTCCCCTAGCAACTGATAGTTTCAGACATGACACTAATCTCATGGTAAAGGTTGACTTAATAAGAGGATTAGAGACCTAGGAGGCATAAATACATAAAAACAGACTCTTGACATACACACACAGTTTCACCAATGAACATGCATTCAGGTGCTGAAAGATCCGCTAATGAGCTCATTATTCATATGCTACTGACTCTTTCTAAGTGTGGGCCACATACAAGCAAATGAGAACAGAGCACACGTGGATATTTAATTCATTTGCAGAGCGTGCTTCTCCTCGCTGCAGAGAGCAAGCTTTTTTTTTGTGCAATGTAACTTGATATCTGTGGGCAAAGGGGTTTTTATTAATTAATGTGTAAAAATAAACAATAATTAGGGGAATCTTTCACTTCAAGCTTTGCAGGGGCACCAGGGAATGCACCACTGTAGATTCAACTTCACAGGTACTGATTCAATATGCATGCACACACATACACACACACGCATGCTTAGTCTAGAGTGCCATAAAAACAACTCAGATGCAGACATACACGCATGTACTCATCCTGAAACTTTCACCACCCACCTCCAGTAATTACTGCATGAACCTGTGATCTAAAGCATCGACAGGCAGTGTGGTGGGGCCTCATAGACACATCTCTCACAGCAGATCCAGTGGAGAAGAGGTAGTTTGAAGAAGAAATAAATTGCCTCATTACAGTACAGTAACTTACACAGGCAGATGACATAGTGTTAATGTTGTAACGTGCGCCATGCCTTCCAAGAGGAATCCTAATTAGCCGTTATTGCAAATGTGCGCAGTTCCCTTTCATTCCAGCCGTGTCTTACACAGTTCTTCTTTGACTGTGGCACCGTGTGAGGAAGACAATATCGAACATCTTGCCGAGACAGTTCACCGCTTCAAAGAAAAAAAAAAGAAAAAACCCAGGAGATTTGCAAAAAAATAGGTAGTGTATAATGCTTCCCACTTCCTTCTCGGCATATGTGCAGGTGTTTAAGTGCTTCCTAAGTTTTGCTGTTACCTGACTTGTGCTGCTCCACTGAACTCCTGCAATTCTTATCTCTGGTGGATTAAGTTCTACAGAGAAAGACAAAAGACAAAGACAAACAAACTAAAGCTATGGGAGCTTGTTGGGATTATAGTTGAGGCGTATGTGTTTTTCTTTATCTCACTCCGTTCAACTGTTCAACTATTGCTGTCAGCAAAGTGTGAATGACATTTCCATGATTCTGTTTACAATAGTTTGACAGAAGGCAGCCAACATTTGGTGTAAGGTTCATGTCTAAGCAAATGAATAACCTTCAGTTCCTAACGCAACCATTTTTTGTTGCATATTGTTTGTCTCAGTATATGCTTAAAGTACGTGATGCAATGTGTCACACTGGCATTTAATTGTACCGCAAACAATGCAAACTACATCAATTGGCTTATGATTTCACATAAAACAAGCATAATCTGTATGGTTACTGATAAATAATAGATATTCCTCAATGTTCGTGAACATGCATCACTATTATATCCTTGGTGTTGTTCCTATATTACTCATCCGCAGTGCAAAACCTTCTCTCCAGTGTGTCTACAGCTACTCAGTATTTCATACATTTATTTTCTTCAGCTTGCAAAAAAAAGAAAAGAAAATGATTCACTGCTCAAGATACAACAGATCTAATCAATGGAGACGTGAGTGATTGTGAAGGGTGTGCGAGCCCCGAGGGTGACGGTGGTAATGAAACGAGTCTCGGGAGATGGCAGATGAATTGGTTTGTGACACATCTAATGGTGTCATTGGAGATCTTGACTTCATCCCTCTGATTGGTTACGCTCACATATTCACTCACTATCTCTCTCACACGCACGTACAGCCGATTAAGCTTAAACCTGTTAAAACATTACTCCTCGGCTTCGGAAACATACCACTCAATGTAGCTACACGCAGTGAATTCTGCGTTGCATGAATACATTCTATCACATACTGGAAAGCCAGTGTGGCCGTCTATGTACCTATCACACATAATAGCTCAGACACCACTTAGCAGATTTTAGAAAAGATCGACAGCCCACTGATTGGGATACACGTAATTTTCATCATAAGCAATGTTAGTTTTTTTGCCAATCTTGCAAAACACTACAGGTCATATATTAAGCTGCAAGAAGCACTTCATATCTGGTTACTTCTCTATGGAGGGAATTAGCTGATTGGATAGCAGATAGAGAGCATTAGAGAGCCACTGGACTAAACAGGTAAACTTAATCCACCTAACAGGATCAACTCGAGATGAAGTATTAGGCTCTTCTGACATTGGCTGACGCAGCTTCAGCTATTCATCGCAGAAGCAGCTTGAAGCATTGCAGTTGCAGATTGCAGGGAGAATGATACGGGGTGTTTTGGGTTTCCTATTACTGTTTGATGTGATATCAGTTGTTTTGTCTTTTGCATTATGGGGTTCTGCAAGACCTGTCACAACACTGAGGAAGCGAGGAGGTCGCAGTCGGATCTCTCACCATCATACCCGTTACTGCACAATTATGCCAGTTCAAAAACCTAAATGTGTTGTTTTTACTTGGCAGCATGTATAGGTCAGCGAAGTAAAGTAAATCTTGACCTGACCTGACACGAACCTGAAACTCTCTAACAGTGTCGTACAACTACTACACACACTACTACTGTTGCTACTGCAGACTACTATCTCTCCAGCATTTACAAGCAGTCCTACAACCACCACTACATTCTACTAGAGCTCCCGGCTGTAGGTCCTTGCATTTTATCAAGATCCGCCTTCACACATATAGGGGGAATTGTGCAGCTATTGATCCACATTTTATTGCTTCATAACGGGCCCTCCTATAATGCAGTGCCGTGCTTGTCGCTAATGCGCAATCCCTGCAGCAGGTTATGGCATAGTGTACATACAACCAACCTCAGGGCACATTTATACTGCTCTCTGAGATTTTCCAAGCTAGCGGTTCAGTTGTCTATCTTTTCGGTCTGTCTATAATCTATGTTCTTTCCGTGTGCAAGATGTTAAAGCCAGATGCTGCAACAATGCAATAGTCATAATGTTATTGTTTACAGAATGGCTCAGATTAAGGGTAGCATTTTGGAGTAGCCGAGCAGAAGAGACATGCTAAACTGAAAATGTACTTTGTTTGGTATTTGATTTATTTATTTTTTGCAAAATAAAGCAACTGGTTTACTGGAAGACAGTGCATTAACACTACATGCATATTTAAGCCCAATGATATTAACCCGTCATATTTTTATAGAATTCATTGGGGTGTTAATTTCATCACCTACTTATTCCTTGATGACCATCCTCTCACACTGGCATTACAGTAAATCCTCTGTGTTGGGTCCTCCAGGATGCACAACATATTTATTAATTATTGTTAAATATACAGTATGTTGCCATGTCTGCTTGAACTAAAGGAGCTTCACGTGACTTTGCTGCACTTAAACTGTCTATCCAGTCAGTGATGATGGCTTACTCTGGATTGTGAGGTTTTATTTTACAAACCATGACCATCTCAAAACTCCACAGGTGCCAAAGATCCACCAGGCGCTGTGATGGTTTTCACTCGCTGTTTATGATTTGTGAAACATACCATTAATATAGCATTTTATTTAGGAGTAGCACTCAAGTTATTATTGGTGTAACATGTACAGTAACCGAGGTCTGGACTGAATCTCTTTGCAATCTCTCCTCCCACCCTCCTCCTCCTCCTCATCCGTCCACCCCTCCTCTCCCTCTCTCTGTGATTCCCCGGAGGGTATTTCGAATTCATGGAAATTTACTCTGCGTCTTTTTGAGCAGATGCTCCTTCTTGGCAGCAAGAAGCGCTTCATTAGTTATTTAAATCAGAATAGCCTGGGACTGCGTACCAGGCACTAAATTAATTTGATATATGGTAAGAGAAAAATAGAGCTATTAGTGGGAAAACAAAAATACAGTGTCAGTGTTGGAGGATTCGCTCAGTGTTACTGTTAACTGTTGCAGTAGCATGTCTGGATGTCAGCGGGAGACATCATTTTTTTTGCTCCCTTGAAAAAAATATGCTGCCCCCAGTAATACATAAATGGAATTCTTTCAGGTTCCATCTTTTTGTCAAGCTATATATAAACATTGGCCATTGCCAGTATACTGTATATAAATAACACACCGATGCGCAGCCCTGTCACAGAGTCTGTAAATTCATGTTCGGATCATGAATTTTACATAGCAGCCAGTGCCCAGACTCGATTGTCAGCCATCATAATGCTGTGTGACCACAGGGTGTTGTGGCCTTTTTTTACCACGAACAGTATAGCATCATGTGTGTTTCAAACTGCCGCATGGCATCGCAACCAGTAAGAACTGACAGAATGGCTTATTACTTGTATTTAGAAGCTCTTCTCGTGATTCTCTGGAGTTTTTCATTTGACACACTGGGGAGAGAGTGGGTACTTAAATGAATAGATGTGATTTGGCAGCTGTTGAGATGAGCAGAGTTCCACATCAAAATGGAATGGGCACCGTAGTTGGATGGCAGTTTATTACATAGGAAAGCAGGGCTGGGTGCATGTGTTCATGAGCGGCAAAGTCAATCCTTCCGGTGTTGAGAGGCTGTAAAAACACAGAGGTGTGACAAAGCTCCCTCACAATCTGTTTCATTTCTTCCGTCCCTCTCTCCTCATCTTTGCACAGCCACACCATCTTTCAGTCATTCCCCCAACCCCCAATTCTGCCATCCTTCACCCCCTCTTCTTCCAGTCCACTGAGAACACCTCAATCTGCATTTAGGTGCTAGTTCCGTCTCCCAGTTTGTTTTGTGCAGTCTGCCACCTTGCATCATGCGCTCCCACTTAACGCGCCATTTGTAACAATTTGTTGCTTGTTTATATGGAAATCACTATTCCAATTAGGCTAAATGGCAAACAGCCACTGCTGTCAATACTGTCGTCCCAGGCCTAGGCCCGTGGGGGATCGGGCTGAGCTTCATGTCTTCGTTCACCGCCGACGCCATGACTCCTGACGTCTTTTTATCGGTGCGGTGTTGAGCCTTGAGTGATTGTGCGTATATCCGCATGAGCACTTTCCTATCAAGGACAGTGTGCAGGGTGACATCCAGTTAGCATGTAAGTATAAAAGAGAATATTAGACACGGGATAAATTAGCAGTTCTGCAAGATAAACTTTTTTCTCTTTGTCTACTGCTTTTTTTTTTGCTTTTCGCAAGGCGTCGTCTTTCATAAACGGATGACTAGGCTTAAAAAGCTAACACTCTGAGAGATATTGTCCTCTGCAATTATACTCCCTTCCCTCAGATTAGTCTGCCTGCCATTCTGTAATCCTTGTGGGTTATTATGAGCGGTGGAACCCGGTCTCTTTCAGTGATCAATCTTAAACCATTCTCTCTAATTTTCCATGGTCAGTGCTTCCATCCGGCCTGCCCTTGTCGCTTGGCTGCGCCAGCCAATTATGGCCGCAACTATGTCAGTTTATTACAGGACAGGCGTAGCCCTTGCCGCCGTATTGACCTCATGCGATAAGGCCGGGCCTTCCAACCTCCAGGCTCCAATTAACTACCATGTCCTTGTTGAGCATGCAAACCTAGAGAGGGTTGAATAAATAACACAATCACTGTACCTGTTTGTTATTGTTTTCTTTCCACATGGATTAGGTTTAATTAAATTGAACACATGCGTGAACATTGGAGCATTATGACATTATTATGACATTAAGGCAAGATAATAGTTTATTGGCAAGGAATTAAAGTGGCAGTTTCCCAGTCTGTGCTGCTGTACTACAGTATATGCCGTCTTATCACCGGCCCAATAAAGACAGAAATATCAGAAAATTGAATTCCCAATTGTGTATAGGAGTGTGTACTAATTAAACATGTTTGAAGTGAATTATCCATCCTGCTTTCAGCCTTCCTCATTCCTCAATTAAATGTATAAAATGTGGCACAGCATGGACTTCCCACTTTTATGTTTTTGCCACAAAAAAAGGGGGGGGTTCCAAATTAATATGACAGATCTCTAATGAGAGCTAGACAGATTGCTAACCCGCAGGCATAGTGGACTACCGAATTAGGACACACTGAGGAAGAGAGAGAAAGGATGAGAGAGAGATGTGTTTGTGCACGTGTGTGCATGGAATTCAGTGACACTCAGTGAGGCTGTTATTGATTAGACAGTCCTATCATTAGCTTAAGTAGTCCAAAGGCCGGCTTGTAGGGGCATATGGTTGGCTAGTGCACTGGGTCACTTCTGACCTAATTAACACGTGAGATTCATCACTGTCGCCACCACAGAACTAGCTTTATATTAATCGACCAAATATGACTTGTTGAAGATCATCTTGTATCGAGGAACAAAAGACACCGCCAACAAACTTTTTATTTCATCAACGTCAAGTGTGAGGTGAGGTGCATTGAGGTCATCACTCCACTTGTTCACGATGTAAGTTAAGCGGAAAGCCCCGAAAAGTCCCTGTATTCTTAAGTACTCCCAAGGAGAACCTTGAAGTGAAAAGCAATTTCAAGTTTAACAGTAACAATTTTGTTGTGTGAGCCCTTTCCTGTCCCACAGTTTGCAGAGTTCCAGGCACCAATTTGTTTGTCCAATTAGTTGTTTTTTTTAACAAAAGTGGACATGAGGAAAGCTGTCATGTCAGCCTTCATACTTAGCCAGTCTTGGTTACCACTTAGAAATATTTTGAGAAGACGAGAGAGGCAGATGAATAGCGAGAGCAGCGCTGAATACAAAAAGCAGTGTTGAACATTGTGTGTTCTCAGGGCGACAGCAGCGCAGAATAGAGCGTGTCCTTCAAAGTCACAGTGTTTACTTCCAAACTTGCAGGAGTCTCTGCAATACAATAAGCTTCACTTCACTCAGCTCAGTGGACACTTATTGTGTATAATGATGAATGTTCCTGAAGAGTTTTATGCAAGTGTCAGTATTATTCTAAATGACAGGAAAATAGGTTGCTTGTGGACAACATGGGCCTATCAAATCAAACAAGCAGCACATGCTCACAGAACATGCTTACAATAGCACGGATGCCAGTGTAGTGTAGATAAGAAGACTTGAAACATATTTTTTTTTCAAAACATGAAAAGGACAACTGTTTCTTAAAAGTGGAGCTGTTGCTTCACGGGCCCAGAGGTCATCCCACAGCTGTTGCGGTGAGTCAAAGATTGGATGCCCAGGCATTCCCACAGGCATGCATGAGGGCTTTGGCCCTTTTGTCAGAGGAGGAAAAAAAGAGAGGTATGACTCTCAATTCACTTAGGTCCACAAGTTCTCAGTCTTCCTTTCTCCTTGCTCTCTGTCTCGCTGCCTCTTTCACAATACCCTCCCCTCCTCTGATGGCGCCGTCGCTGTCCTCCCTCTCCATTAACTGTCCCTCTTTCTTTTTCTCTCCACTCATCCTTTCACCCTATTCTTTCCCTCCTTCCCTCTTCATGCGTCCTTTCAGTCTACCCGCCTCTGTTGTGTGTTTGTGGTATATGCGTGTGTGTGTGTGTGTGTGTGTGTGGGAGCAGAGACAAGAAGGGGACGGCATGAGGGATGGCTGAGCCAGGCCATTGTGACGCAGGAAAGGGATGGAGGTGTCCAGGCCATTACTGACAGGGGCTAAGTGGTGCCACGCTGTCCCACTGTCTGACCATCTTAGCTCCTGGCTGGCCTAAACCCAAGTCATTAAAGTATCTTGTCCCAGCTGCGAAATAAAAGGCCATATCACTAAGGGACAATTACGGTCCGTGTTCAATCACATTTATTGCAGCTGTATCGCTGGCTCTTTGTCCTTGCTTCTGCTCGCGCTTGAGAGGACGATGCGGATGCTGCCAAGAAAAGCAACAAAAACGTCTTTTGAACAACAGTCAACCATCAGATGTCTGATATTGCTGCTCGCCACAAAGTTCCATCCATGATGTTAATCTTGAAAGGTGGCTTCAATCGCTGCCTTGTTCTCTCTCATTCTCCACATTCAAGTTGATCTCCTACTTACCCATATTAGCAGCAGTTGAAAAGACAAAGAAAAGGACTTGTTGTTGATAGTGGCCTATCAGTGTGAAGCTTGAAGAATAATTGCTCTGGCTATACGCACCCACACGAGTAACTGTTTGAGGGTTTAGCGTTGGCCGTCAGCTTAGTGATCCTGCTTCATAATTAGTGGCCAGCTGATTATAGGCTACTTGACCCAGGTTAGGGTTCAACTCCTCTGGGAACAGGAGGAGGAAGATCAGGGGAAGGAAGGGACTAATTGTTGGCTTGAGTGTGGATGCTGTGTTGGTGGATGAATGAGGTGATTAATATGCAAGGAATGGAATGTCCTCCCCGCGCAAAACGCTAGGAAGGAATAGCAGACGCTCATTTGCTGGGGGTGAGAATGTGTGTGTGTGTGTTGGGGGGGTGGGGGCAGATAAAGAGAGCAGCAAAGAGGCCTCAGAGACACAAAGAATGCCTCTGTTGTAGCTAGAGAGGAAGATACACTGACTCACAACAACAACAACAGCAGAGGACTGAAAGGGTTTCTTCAGACTGAAACTATATGATGCAAATTGGGATGGGAATGTAATGAGCATGGGAGTTGGAGGTTGACTTTGGGTTGGAATTTGATTGGCTTTGCAGTTCACAGCATGTTCCAAAAAGGGGATTGTCAATATACTTCTTCCATGGTGATGTTACCTCCACATAAACTCAGATGATGTGCCAGACAGGTAAGCATTTAATTAGTAACTGACTTGCTTCTTCTCCAACATAAGATCAGACCTGCAGATATATTGTGGTTAACATCCAAAATCGTTACGTCCTCAAATCCTTGTTTACAGCTTCATTTGCGTAGTATTAGAAGTGTGTACACAGAAGGTTAACAAGACATCCAGCAGATACTATCCATCATCTACCATGGTAGAAACCTCTTTAATTGCAGGTATGGGACTGTGTAAGTCTTCCATCATTCTTTAAAAATAATTTTGTTGCATATGAAAGCCCCTTTTTACCTTGAGCCCTGGGTATCTGGCTCAGTACCTTGCTCGGGAATGACATGCCCATGGATATATGGTATGTGTTTAACGGCCTTATGACGCATTGTCATAAAACGGGGCGGAGTTAAGAGGGTCTACCTCAGTGCTGGAAAAAACAACTTGCTGATCCTGAATCCATCCTCTTTTCATTATTGTGAAATAAAATCAAGTAGAGGAAATGAGTGGGAAGCCAAATGAAAGATAGACTAATGAGATTTTCAAGGTTGCGCATGGACATAAATAACATGATCTAATTGAACAACATTGAGTTTCTGCAGTTGCTCTCTCTGTTTGACACCATTCTACTGATCAGGCAATGAATTTGGATATCTGTAAAACACCTCAGCTGCAATTACGCAGGCGATCGTTTTCCCTGCAAGCGAACAACCATGTGGTGAGTTGAAGGGAAGTTCATGGACAGGAATCAGGAAGTAGTCAGCAGTTGTTTTTAAAGTTATACTCTTTCTTCCTTGCTCCCTCTGGCTCTGTCTGTCTCACACATGTACACGTAACCAAAGACTCAGACACATAATTATCTACAAAGACACTTGACGTCCTCCTTATTATAGCGCTACACACATACACGGTTCTTTTACACTGTCAATCTCTTTTCTGGTGAACCACATCAGCCAAGTTGTCTCTTTATCGAACAAATGCAGTCACTCAGCTCTGACAGAAGCAATTCTTTTGCTCGCCGCTGTACATTTGAATGACTTAGACACTGCATATGACTTCTGTTGCTAGGTATAGAAACAGTGCTGCTTGTTGTTTCGATAGTGGTGGCACTACAGAATCAGCAGGGGGAATGTGCCACTACAGCTATCAGCTATCAACACATCAAATGAAATTCATGTCACTTACAGACGTCAATGTCACTTGCAATGTCTAACTCTGCTCATGACAACATGCAAAAGCAGAGCACCGTACGGGCTGTGTGATTGCGCATTTTTGTTCGTCTGACTTCACTTCTGTATAGACACTTTCATCAATAAGATTCCTAAGGCTGCTTCATGAATCTCTATTAAAAAAACATTGCAAAACCAGAGGTGTAATCGACAGAATAGCACATAATAATCCAGTGCTGAAGGAACATTTTTAAAAAAAAGCAACATCAAAGTTTTATAACCTCATATATAAAATAGAAGGATTATTCCATTGCCTGTCAACCATGCAAACATCCACCCCCCAAGGGACTTTTCCTGGCAGGACCGATTTAAGATTTATGTAACTATTAATTTAGTTTATGCTCATGTGCTCGAACATCTTGCCACAATATTGCACTCTGGGTGGCCGACATCAACAGCCTTCTTTTTTTTTTGGTCTCCCAAACAGTGGCCACTCATACGTTTGTGGGAACTGCTGCACTTCTAGCTGAACATGGTGAGAGGATTAGAAAACACAAAAATGTGTGTGCATCTGGAATATTCTTTGACCTGTTATTAACATGCGTCTCTGGATAATCTAAATAATGACACCTGATCACATGCCTTCATGCCTGGTGCTACTAAGCATTCTCGATTCTGCCCTCATTGTGATCAAATCTCAAAATACAAACTAGGTAGGTGGAGCTGTCAGTTTTGTCAACAAACATGGAACATCCGAGGTCACGGTAGGCGATGCTGCAATGGCAACCCTTTTCTTTGCCAAGGACTGGATTGTCAATAGTTCTTTTTCCAGGCTTGTTTAACATAGCAGGAAGAGGTGAAGTTAGTTGACATGTTAACTTGTCGGATGGATTTTTATACAAACTGTAAATATCGCATTTACACCTGGCTGACATCCTACCGCAATACGAAAACACAACGGCATGCATTTTCCTTAGTGAGATACAGATTGATTATTAATACCAGATGTACATGGGGTCTAGAAGTGTATAAATCAAAGGAGATAAGAGTGCAAGGTAAAGTTATTTTGCAGATTTTCATAAACTTTATGCTTGTGAATGCTGCCACGGTAATTTACTGAACACAATTGTCCCCTGAAACAGGTGAGGGTTCAAGGCCTCATTGCAGCAGAGATTAATATTTGCCTGCAAGGGTTTGTGGTATCTGGTTGGGATACTGTAAATATCAGTGTGTGTCAGAGGAAACACATCGCTTCAACGTGTAGTCAACAGTAGAAGTAGCAGTGATGAGGACTGTGGTGTAATTGGACTTTTCAAATTGCAGAGAAAAAAGGGCAAGAAAAACAAGACATGACATGAAAGCTTGAGTGCTATAGTGTTGATTCATTTCCCGAGAACAAGGCATGCCAGGTATGGCAGATGTGCTTAAAGTTACTGTTAATTAGCAGATTTGTAGCAGGTTTTCTCATTTGATACATGTTGTAAATACTGGCTACAGAGAGGCACATTGTCAGATGTGATTCTCATTACAGGTACTACAAGAAAAGCACCTCCAGCAATCATTTTCATACCATACCTTTGTGAGTTCATCCCAAGGCAGATGTGGAAATACGTCATTGGCAATACTCACAGCAGTACCTCACATCCTCATCCACTGCAATCCTGAAGTGGCCTTTGAGCAAGAAACCTTTAAACCTCTGTATCCATCTGTTATCTGGCATAAAAGGAAAGTTCAGCGTGGTCTGAGCATGGTGCTACACATCAAATGAACAAACAGAATGCCAAATGATCATCCACGTAGATAATATATCCTCACTAGCTCTTGTACGATTCATCATTCTTCAATATTGAAATTGAACTGATTAAAAAGAAGATTCCTTTCAATGAACTAAACCCATTAATTATCTTGGCTGGTCTGCTGGAAGTTACTAAATCTGAAAAATGACTATAAAATCAAATGTGAACTCAAATTAAGGTTATGCTGCGATGGCTCCAGTATATTACTGCTAATGATCACCATAACCCATGGTAGTCATTGAATTTCTTATCCTCCAGTTTCCCCTTGAGAGTCTGTTTTAGAAACTTTTCAGACAGTTACCCTTCTAAATCGATACAAATGTTATCAATAGTTAATGGCACCGTTCGAGTTAGCACAGTGCCTTCTGTTCTATGCTTTCAGAGATATTGACTTGCTTCTGTGTATTTCAAGCACATTACGAAGTAAGAAGGCAGTTTTGTCCAGTTTGCCAATTGATGTGTGGCAAGTGCACTTCAAGGACATTTGTGTTCATGCATTCCCAGACACACACTTGATATCGAGCCAGCAGTGGCAGGCCCCACATTCATTGCCAACGATCAATTTGTTTATAGTGTGGATGGCATGCATTTTATTCTTAACAACACAGGAGGAAAAAACATATGCAAAATATTGGCATGCACATCAATCTAGTCTCTATGAAGCCTCTTAAACAGGCTCTCTGCACAAATGGTCACAGTAGCGCCAAACCTTCAAACTGAGAGCCTCGCCCTGTTCTTCTGGCATGATCCTTTTGTGTGCTTCAACAATGTTTACAGCTCCAGATCTTCCTTTTACATCTGTCCCCACTAAACTGATGTGAGATAATGGCCAATGCGGAGTGTCAGAGAATGCAGAGAGTGATGCTTTATGACACTAATTGTTCTCTCATCTTAAGCGGCGGAGTCTTAGCCAATCTCCAAAGCACTCCATAATGAGGCTTGTAGTGGAGAGAGGGAGAGGAGGGGAGGGAGGCAGAGACAATGAGCTGACTGATGAAGTTCTGACATGTTTGTCCTGTGTTGATTTATTTATTTTATGTGCAAATTATCAGAGGATATCATGCCCTCCCCTGACCCATCGCCGTTATTGTCTGTGAGGTTGTTCTGGCGCGTTCACCGCAAGAACATCTGCAGAAGGGCAACTGGCTGGCTCGCTCCATACTTCATAAAGTGGATTTTGAGATAACACCCATGAGATTAAAATCCAAATTACTTGACCAAGCAGAAATAACTACATAATTGATCAGGGTTGACCTTACGCATGAGTAGAGTTCAAAGATAATTACAGATATGCATGGCTGATGCGTGGTGTTAGTTCTGATGCTGCATGGAGGAAGCCATTGTTTTGATAGGTTTTAATGGAAAATTTGCTTGCTTAATGAAAGCCCATTTACCTCTATGGCAATCAAACAACTAGCTAGAAAATGCACTAATCACTCTTAAAGACAGTACTGAGGCTATATAATCTGTCATGTAAACATCATGTGATTATCTTAATTGCAGTTGATAATGACATGAAGCCCAATCCAGTAAACACTTCTATATGTGCTCAGTGTTTCCATTATGCAGACATGCCAAGGCACATATAGACTGATTTACTGCATGTAAACCAGGTTATTAGAGAATTCATGTTTCTTCCAACCATAGAAATACTCTGATCGAATGCTGGGTGCTAGCAAGCTGATTCCTCACAGTAACTGGCGTACTGGTGTACTTGGAAACGCACTCATTATGTGTTATATAACTGCCATGCAATCTTTTGCTCAGTATTTCAAAGTGAAAAGGTAACCTCTGCAGCCTCGAAATTAATGAAGTAAATGCACAGACCCAAGCCAACTGAAACTATTTCATTTAAAAATAGTCAGATGGTTGAAGCTAACTTGATCGGCGTCAACCATGCTGACATTTCAGTCCAGACGGACGTGGGCTTCCCCTTATGATATGATAGCTCTACAGAAAATGCATTTCATCAAGATACCAGATGGCACCATGGCAATTTAACTGCATGTCATCTACTTTAAAAAGGAATGTCAATGTGTGGCCAAAGGGGCACAATTACGCTCTAAGCATGACAGAATCTAAATTGCAGACTGTATATGGGCTATGGCACAAATACATAAACACGTTGGGGCATTTTAAGTCAGCTGCAGATTACAGCGGAAACAGAGCTCTTCGACACATGTTTACGCTGCTTTTAAGCCAGCCGATTATCAGGAAAAACAAGAGGCATAACTGAGAGTAAGAAACCAGATTGTACTCCAATTAGATGACTACATGTAAGCAGCGATCCACACGATCCACTATGTATACCTTAATTGGGCTACAAGGGATAAGCCAATCACAGTTTACATTATTATACTCGGAGCCAGGTGAGCTCCTCACAGTAATGCAGCACCTTTGGAAGTAGTCATTACGGCTCCAGGGGCGCCTCTCTCATTACCTCCCTCTTAGTGAAGGAACCAGTTAATAAGTGAGGAGAATCAGTTAATAGTTTAGAAGGAAACAAGTGAAGTTAGAGCAAATGGTTTTTTTTTTTCTTCTTTAAGCCATCCATTGTTGAAATCGATTGTTCCGCTTTAGTGATTCCCTAAGGAGCCATTTAGACTGAGTTGGCTGTGGGCTCTCGCTCCCTTTCTGTGTCTCTGTCTCAGTTTCTCTCTCTCTTCCCAATTCCCTCTCTCTCTCTCGCACACACACAGACACACACACACACACGCACCAGTGGCTAAAGGTGTTCTTAATGGCCCAGAGTTTGATCCACTGTCAAACAGCCAGAGATATACAGTTTCTAGTGACTGCAGTAGAAACCTGGGAGGTGGATTTATTTCCCCTTACAAAATAAATCAGCTTTTCAGTTAGTTTGTGTGTGTGTGTGTGTGTGTGTGTGGGTGGGTGGATGTGACTGTGTCTGTGCATGCACAGGTGCCACATTATTGTAATTATCTTGCACATTCTAATTTTTATGCAGTTTATCCATCTCAGCACACACACACACACACACACACACACACTGTGGTTAGCATATTAGTTATGCTGCCTTGTGATTAAAATGTTTGAACTGTCAGCTTGCTGCTTCCCTGCCCCTTAAGGCTTTTTTGTGTGTGTATTTGCCCCCCCACACACACACCCTACACCCCATACACACACATAACCATGGAGGTCCACGCACTCTGGGATTAATTAATAGTTTAGCCAGGCCAACACACTTGCAAACATCTATTCAGTATGGAGGGAGGGATACGGAGCAGGTGGGAGAGGGGCAGGGGTAGCGGCCAAAAGACTGAGAGAAAAACCAAGTAGACTGGAGAGGACTGTAAACAAGATTTGTCTTTTAGGTTGAAACATAAAGAACAAGGCAGAGAGGAGAGTCACAGAGGAAGAGAGCCACAGCTGGAGAGAGAAATAAAATGTGTAACTAAGGATACAACACAGAAAAAATATAATTAAAGCAACAGAGCAGGGGTGCTTTGTGGATTTGTGAAGAGATTCTATCCGGTATGTTGGTCATGCCAAAACCATAGAGGGCTGGCTAGACAAAGCTGTGCATGCACTATGACTCGCCTCTCCTCATCGATTATGTCAGCCAAGCTCTTTCTAGTCAGTTGACACAACGTTCTGTGTGTGTGTGTGCGTGTGTGTGTGTGTGTCTGTTTTACTCTCTGTAGTCATCTGCCTCAATCTGCATACACATTTGCAAACTCTAAATATGTGCGTACCGTTCCCTCATATGGGTTTTGCGCCTTCAGGACCTCTGTGGATGACTATGAGATTGTGTGCGTGTGCATTTGTGTGTGTGTATGTGTGCAGACTGTGGCACTGTGTGAACTTTCAATTAGAAATAACTTTATTGCTTATAGCTCCCCTGGGGCTGTGATCAATCACTGAAATCAATAAAGACAGGCCAGTTAGTCAGGAAGCACCCACAAGCCTTGGGGTCCGGTGGCAGTGGCAGAAGCAGAGGAGGTTCCTAATCGAAGACGGTCTTTTACCACCAGCCGTAACTCAGAAACTGTCTCAGCCTGTAATCCTGTTATGCAATTATCACTTCACATTGCTTTGAGGATCAAGGCCCACCCAACAGCAAAGGTTGGGTCTGCGCTTTCATAAGTTAAGAAGAAGTTAACTCCAATTCGAGTACTTTCGTGCGTGATGCATTTAACTTTCCCAATCCAAGCATATAGTAGGCTGTACAAAGCCTTTCAAAACAAACTTACACAGTTCAGTGATTTGTTGAGAGGTCTCGAAACCAGTGGAGCTAATGTCTAGTTTTGGGGACGTTTTTCTCAGGCTTACAAGAAGACACGGTGAGACATGATTTGAGTCTGTGAATGTTTTTCTTCCATTCCAGAGGGAAAAAAATAATAGTTGCTTTTCAGAAGTCCATGCAAAGAGTTTGGCATCCATTTACAACTAGGCAATGTGATGGGTCAGCACAGTGTTAAATTCCTTCTGGTCTGAAACGGATTCCTCAGCAATGATGAAACTGGGTGGAAGACTATTGATTGGTCTACATCCACTCAGTCATTTTTTTGCTTGTAATGTCTAGGACCATGCTGATCAGGTATTAAGAAGACTGCTTTGATTTGTACTACTCATACCTACATCATGAGGCAAATTGTTACTTCTGCAAAGTCATTTATATTATCATCCTTATTTTGTCTTGCAGTTAACAGAATATCTTGTTACAACACAGAAATCTGGCTTCAGAAAAAGATTTAGTAAGTGGACCTTGACTCAAGATTGTTTTGTTCTGCATTTGTGTGCAAGTGCGTGTGTTGGTTACATGCAGAAAATCAGCTAGGGCCCGTAGACATTAGCACACACTCACATACACAGACATAGTCTCTGGCCATTGCTGAATGAAAGAGCGCTTTCTAACAGCAACCTTTGTACTACACTGAAATAATTGTAGCCATTAGCTGAAGTACTGTCATGCTTTAGCAAACAGACAGTTTAACCTTTAGACAGTAAGGTACGTTACTGAAAGCAGTGTTCTCCGTGTTCTCCTGTAGCATTAAAACTTAACAATATCTTTGTTCCAGAGAAGAGCTGACGGGCGCAGCTGTTGGAAATGATTGCCTCCTCATAACACAATTAACGTAAGGTGCAGGTCAAACATTAGCGTGTCCTGGATGGCCCCAGTATGCCAGTGGGTGCTGGCAGGAACATACAGCAGGAGAAAATGCCCACTTAATGTACATTTCCATTAGAATCTTGCACAAAATACAAACATAATTATTCACTCATTTTTATGGGCCCTATGAACCACAATATCTGTATCAGTATTTTTATCAGGAGCAGACACAGGCAGTAGGGAGGTGTGTTAACAAAGTCTTCATGGCAAGAGTGATCTTTGGGCTGGGCCGGCGGAGAGGAGGTGGCGAGGCTGGCTGTGAATCCGGAACCGGAAAGGGCAAAACACCCAGAGGAGAGGCCGGGGAAACCACGCCGCTGGAAGGAGGAGAAAGGCAAGTCTTAGTCAGTCAGAAAATAAATCCGCTAGGTAGTATGGAGGACTGCCACTTCATGCTCAATAACGATCTGGCGGCGATCCTCTGGATGGTCCGTGTAGATATGCTGTGGCTGATGAGACGAGATGAGTGGCAGGTGTGTGATGAGATGACGGCCAGGTGTGTATGAAGACAGCCAGCCTCACCTCCTAGACAACACAGGGGAAGCACACCAAAACCAGCCCGGACCATGACCATTTTAACAAGATTGGGTGTCTGTAGCCGTGCCGGCAGCTCTGTGAGGCTGTACATACAGTCGGTACAGGAGGACTCACCGTGACCATAACCACTACTTGCCCTTACCCTAACCTTAAACCAACTCTTCACCCTAAATTTTAACAAAAGGAAGACAAGTCCCCACAATGTGACTGTGTAAACAGATTCATGACCCCAAAACATGAGTAATACACACACACACAGACAAATAAAGAGTTGGGCCCTGACCCACTCTACAGCTGGTTTAACCCTCTAGAAAAAAACTCATCCCAGATAATCCTTGGACTTTTGATAATATGTGTTTTGTTGTGTTGCTGGACTGAAGTGTTTTTTTTTCTTTTTTTTAAGCACAGCTGATCCTTGACAAATACTGCAGATCAGCTCTCTGTGTGTTGGAGTGCATGTCTCTTGGTCACAAAGTCAGTAACAACTTGAACAATCGATTTGCATTCTGAATACAAAGGGTTTCATCAGAGCGAGAAGTGGAAGGAGGAGAGGATCTTTTGAATAGAGGACATGATGTCATATTGAAGCAAAAGCCAGTTAAAGAGACAGAGCGAGAGAGAGGGAAATAAAGTCTGTACCATGTGTTGACACTCACACTCAGAGAGAAAAAAAAAAGACAGGAAGGAGAAAGGGGAGAGCAGAGGACAGAGGTGGTGTGTGAGTTCAGGTCTCCGGTGCCATCATCAGCTTTCCCCTGTATTCTGACCTTTGACCTCACTTTAATTCAAACGGACAACTCCTTGCTCTTTCTCCACCTGCCTCTCTGTCCTTCTCTGTCTTTATCTCCTCATTCCTATTTTCTTGCTGACTCCCAGCTCTCAGTTTCTGAGTACATCACACGTTATATTGTATGTAGCTGTGTGTGTGTGTGTGTCTAAGAGAGAGAGTCTTAAGAAGCAGTAATTGGGGTTATCTCTACAGAGGATTGTGTAAATGACTGGGGCTGTGAATCTATTCAAGTACAGGTTCAATGTAGAGAACATTAGACTACTATCCTAAATAATATGAATGGACTCTCAGGGTATGACCGTTTTAAAACAAATTTAAGGCCACTGTAAGACTTTTAATTACAGGCACTTTACAGCATTGTTTGGATACATAAACAAAGCGGTTCTCAGCCTGAGGCTAGACTTCGGTAATGGAGGATTCCACTGGATCATCATGTGTTGTAGGAGAATTTGTAGGAAAATACCTTTTTTCTTTCGTAAAATGCACACAGATGTTTCCTCAGGAGATTAACACAGGTCATTACATAAAAGATGATTCTGGTTTATTACAACGTGGGTCTTTTCTTTTTGTAGTTTTGTCCATAATCAGTCATGATAACATTGTACCCACTAAAGTAATTGATGAGATTTGGGGCCATGGTGAAATCCCTACAGCCGAGCTAGCATTACCTCTAGCAAGCTAAGCTGCCGGCATGTCTGCTGCTGGCTGTGGGTTTGACAGCGTTGATTTAAATGAGGTTTTATTTAATTAATAGACACATTTCCATATAGGCATTACTTATTTAAGTGTATCCCTGTTGTTGTTTTACTTAAATGACATTGTGCTGTTTTCTCTTTATCGATATTTCTCCAGCTAGACATTCTGAACAAAGCTGGTGGACGTCGTGTGCTGGCTGACAAACCCACACAAAAAAGAATCGAAGGGAACATGCCGCCATGATAGAACTGTAAGAGAGCAAATTGGAAATTATATTGAAATGATCTTTAAATGTAGTTTTCAAAATCTGATTAACAAGAAGATATGTTCGCATGAATTTTCATGATGTGTATAATGCCATATTTTGGAGAAAGGTTTGCTTGGAACTTGTCTTTAGTTTGTTTAAAAGTTTACGTTTGTTGCAGTGTTGGAATCAAAATTTGATTAAACTAAACAGAGGTAAAAGAACAGAAACATAGCAGATTGTTTAATACTCCTTGTTGCGATTTTTTTCCCTTCCCTTTGCTGTAAGGAAGTTTTACTGATTTTCCAAGGACACACCTTTGCTGATAAACATAGTCCACAGTACAAGTAGCCAAGTTTGCAAGGCTAGTGAAAACTAGCCTACTCACTCCTTGGGTTGTTTCCATTGGCCACGTGACCCTCGCCTTGCAGATCCTCCTGTAAACTGCAATCAGTTTTTTACGGCAAACAGATTGGGCAATTATTTTCCTGTTCACCTTCGCCTTGTTTACCCTTCCAAATAACTTTGGCTATCCTGGGGTTTGTTTGAAAATCTGTCTGATCTGTCTCTTGCTCCGTCTGTCTTCTTTTTGGCAATGTTGATGTGTTCTCAGGGAACAAGTTTGTGAGTACAGTGTTAATATTGCAGCTAACGAATGATGGCCAGAACTATGATAACAAAACTGGATTATTCTTTTAAATTTAAAACATGATAACTTATGTATTAGTTGGTAATTCCACATACATTGCACAGTCTATGGACCCTCTGTATGTGACAAGTTGTACTTGGTGTCCTGCCAGGGCAACATAGTGTACATAATGTACTTTGTTCCTGCTGCAGTTGGTGTAGAGAGACTCAACAGTGTGGAGACACAAGTCAATAATGTTTTCCACAGTTCTTATGACTTTGTGTAGGATTTTTTTTTTTTTTGCCAAACCACACAATTATACCCGTGGTTACTGTGTGTCTATAGTTTGCAGGTTTACCATTAGAATTCGGGGTGAAAGACGTCCTTATATTTGCTTGCTCTTTTTTGGCTCACTAACATTTCATAGGGCTCCATACTTCCATCTCCATACCAGATTTATTGTAAAAGCCAATGCAAACAAGATGTCTTCACAGCAGGCTTCTAGTGGTAATTATACATCATCTATCTCCCATTTTGCCATCACAAATTGGGGATGTGTGTCAGTACAGCTACAATACTGATGTCAGCCTTCCAGTGAAAAGTGTCAAATGGTTGTATTAGTATTCACGTTAATTTAATCAACTCTTAACATGTGACTATTATGGTATTGTATGAATTGCACGGTCAAATTGAATTTGAAATGATTTAATTTTCAAGCTGTAGCGCCATCCTTTGTATTGTAGCTCTCTATTCTCCGTCGTCTGATGTAACATCTATCCATTGAGATAAATCCTGATTTCAAAACAAAGCACTGGCCTCCTAGAAATGTTTGTTCAACTATAATTCCAATCTGCTTTCCACCTGACCTCCATATGTTTGGGAGGATAGGTCGCGTAAATGCTGCGCGACAATCTCCAATTACAGCTTGGAATTTGGGCAGTGAAGCACACTATTTGTTAGTGATGTGTCGTTCATGAGCATATCCTACTCTTTTGATATGAACTAGTAGGAACGAGTCGTCTCAGAGAGTACTTTGTTAATTTTGGCCACGCATGTGCATTGAGCAACAATAATAATGTACGAGTTTGGTTTTTCTCACACGACAGCTACACAGGCTCAGTATTGGACCCTAAACGCCTGAAAGAAATGAACGAATGAAATGAAAGAAAAAAAGAGTACTTCATTTTACTAAATGGGATTTAAAGAACTAAGTCACTAAAATGAACCGGTTATCCCATCACTACTGTTTGTGTGTGACGTCTACAGCACATAGAAACTTGGAAGAAGGATTTTTCATAACGAAAGACAAAGGGCCGGGAGGGAGAAGTGAAACAATGGAGGAGTGGATGGATGTATAGGTGACACATTTTCTCACATTCCTCCTCAGGCTTTCAGTCCAGTGATGGTGCAGCATGTAAAGCAGAGTGTTGTGTGTGTGTCTGTGCAGTCTGCTCAGTGGGAAGGTCTGTATGCGGGTGATGTTTTATTTAACAGAGGTGAGGACGGAGATACGAGTGTCAGGAAGGCTGTTGATAAAGCCTCTTTCAGTTGGCCTCTTTTCTTTTTTTTCTTGCCGCTGAAAAGTCATGATCCCCCCACCCGCTCTTTCTCCCTGCCTCCATTCATCGATTTAATCACTCCTCATCACCCTCTTGCTTCTCGCTGTCTTTTTACCTCACACTCTCTGAATCCAAGTCCCAACTTTTCTGCCACATTTCTTTTTGCCTTTTTCCCAGCATCATCATGAGCTCTATACTCTTCCCTCTTATCTCACTCCTTTCCAAGTAATTATCTCACATGTAGCCCCAATGCTCTTCTCTTCCATTTACTCTCCCGTTTTATTTTATTCTAAGCCGTCTTTTCACTTTTGCTCCACTCATCCTCGTTGCAATTCCCCACCTCCTTCCTGCTCCTTGACTCATGCGCCATCTCTCTTTCTTTCAGTCTCTCCTTTTCCTTCTCTCTCGCCCTCATCCTCCTACTTCCCTGCCTCTCCTGGGGAAAGCTAGCTGATAAGCCAGTTCGAACGGACATGCCTTCATGCTCTCATCTTCCCTTTCATTTCACCTTCTCGCTTCTCAGTTTCTCAGGTCCTGCAGACCCCTGTGGACTTGATCTACGAATCCCCGGTGTTTCTCTATCCCTCTTTCCTCATCTTCCACCTCTCCACTTTGCTTTCCTCCAGTGCGAAAAGAGAGATAACACTGCATGTGTCCATGAACTTCTTCGTCTCCTCACTTTCTTCCTCCGCACTGACCCACCACACACACACAAATATAAGTCTTTCAGAGTGGCTGTTTAGAGAACCAGCAGCTGTAACCACACCAAATCTTGTAGAGCTTGTACCCTGCTTGCTGTCACACAGTTTAACAAGTACTGTACTTCTTTTGCCATCTTTTGGGATGTGCCTGTGAGACGCCATCTGCTCCACGCTGTGAAGCTGGCAGCTGCTTGATCGCTTCAGTTTTTAATGCCCTTTTTAAAGTAGCTTTTTTGTTTTGTTTTAGCTTTCAATTTGTAATGAGTACATACGTTTGCTGTCTTGTTTTATCTAGAACTTGGTAAGATGTTTCACATGGAGGGTCTTTGTCACATCATTGTTCATCTTCATGGATGTTGTGTAGATGCTCTTTGTGGGTCGGTAGTGAATTTTTGAAGCTTACTTGGATTATTTTCATGTTCCTATTTTATGCTCCGTGGAGGTTTTTGGACTTTTTTGTTTGTTTGTTTTTTGTTTGGACTTCTTCAGTCTTACCTGCCTTTAATAAAAAACCCTAAATTGACGGAGCTCTCGCATTTGGGTCCTTCTTCCTGCTGCACCAATGCCTCAACATAACAAGCCAAGAGCAAGAGGGCCCAAAAATGTGAACCATGCAACATGTTTTTAATCATCAGTATGGAGGACTTTATGGAAAATTTGATCTGCACCAAGTTCAATTAAAATAAACAAACTGTAGGAGAAGCTGATTGAGTTTCACATGAACGCTGTTTTAAAAGGAACATCGAAACTTCAGGACTCTTAACTCCACCATTTTAATGGGCTCAGCTACCATGGTAGCACAAAACACGGCGCTCCTTGCTTCAACTCTGCCGATTTGAAGGCCAAGTGTGAAAACACTAGTGCTTTCCATCCCTTACCACCAACATGGCAGCTCCTGCTCCTGCTCCACACCATGCACAAGGGAACATCAGTGGAAACAGGTGGGTGACAGAGGCAGGTTATGACTTAGATGATGCTGAAACTCTCAGTATAATAGTAACAGAACTAAAGCCCTCCATGTGTTCCCTAGACCCAATTCCAACTTCCCTTTTTAAACTTTGAAATTCTGTTTCTGAAGATATCCTTGCTACAGTGAATCATTCCCTGCAGTTTGGTGACTTCCCCACTGACTTTAAAAGTTTTAGTGAAACCTCTTTTTAAAGAAAAGGAGCAATTTTTTAAATTTCAAATCTATTTTAAACAAAACTTTAGAGAAATCAGTTTTTAATCAGTTAAGTACCCTTTTAAACTCTAACACTGAAGCCCTGCTAAAAGTAGTTAGTTATATCAGAACAAATCTTCAACGCAACAAGCCTTCAGTTCTGGTGCAACTTGACTTGACTTTTAGATCGATTAAGTGAGCACGTTGGCCCGTCTGGAAGACGTATTTTTGTATCCACAAAAAACAACTGCTACAAATACTATAACGTTACCTGTGGAGCACCACA
Organism: Gadopsis marmoratus; assembly: GCA_036023855.1. NCBI lineage: Eukaryota > Metazoa > Chordata > Actinopteri > Centrarchiformes > Percichthyidae > Gadopsis > Gadopsis marmoratus. The sequence continues at coordinate 37,270 of JAVQJF010022954.1, read as the reverse complement.
AGGATCAATTTTAGGGCCGTTACATTTTAATTTGTACATGTGGGCAGTGTAGTCAGGAGGCATGGCATCTCTTTCCACAGCTATGCTCATGACTGCTCATTGTGAACATATCTCCTGATGACACCGGGCAAACCTATTCACTTTTTAACTGTATTTCTGATAGCTCACAGAATATTTTAGTACTGAACATCACGAGAGCAGATTAGAACCAAAAGGAGAGCACATATTATATATATTTTAACATCTTTACACTGGTTACCTGGTAGTTTTTGTATTGATTTTAAAATTATTTTATTAGTTTATAAGGTACTACATGACCTGGTATTAGACTACCTCTCAGAAATGCTTCTGATTTATGAACTGGAAAGGCCCCTTAGATCCACTGGTTCTTCTCTTTCAGCTGTTCCACAAAACAGAACAAAAACATTTAGTGATGCTGCTTTCAGCTGTTATGCTCCGAGCCTCTGGAACAGCCTTCCAGAGAATCTGAGGGGAGCTGAAAATATTTAGATATTTAAACATACTAAATACCCATATATTCAGTCTGGCTTTTATGTAGTGTGCTTATTGCTGATTGATATTATTTATTGTGGTGGAAATCTGAAAATTAAAGACCTGAAAACTGTCTTTGTTACATTTATTAATAAGCTTTCTAGAGGAAGGATCAGACAGAGTCTACATTGTAGTTAAGTTTGGGTCAGAACTGATGAGGCATTACAATGTATTCTCTTTCATGGAAGAAACATACAATAGACAAAGATAAGCAGGTGTCTGTGGGGAACCTCTCCCTAACTGAAAGTTCAGTTCAAGGTCTTGGTGTGGACTGTATAACAAACTGCTACACAGGCAGACAACTGAACGTAGGCATATGAATGTAGAGCATTATGTGCATGTGCAAGAGTGTGTTTATGTCTGTGTGTTTTTTATAGTGTCCAACTCAAACACCACTTTTTGTCTCCCACATTCACAATGTGGTTCCTCTGTTCTCCCTATCTTACAATCTGGGCTTGTGAAGGTCAGTGAGGGGAGGATCTGGAGGGCCTCTGTGACACATACTGAAGAGGAGATAAGGAGGAAGCAGGGTGAAGAGGGGTGGCATATGGGAGAACCAATCAACAGGTCCAGTCATGACCTTTGAGATGCAGCTTCTTGTCATGCTCATCCAGGCTTGCCACCCAAACCTTACTGTTCTCTCTCATCCTCTTTTTACTTCATCACCTTTTCACTTCTCTATCTCTGCCATTAATCATTGTAATAATTTCACAGTTCAAAGACAGTTTCAAGAACCAAAATAATAGACTATTACTCATTTTTATTGAATTACAATCAGGAAAATCATTAATATAGAGTTGGGTAGAACATTAAACCATTCATTATGTGGAATTGCATGATATGTAATTAATGGATTATTGTTTCACAAAATCATGTAGTCAAAATAAATTTGTAATGATTTTACATACATTTGCAATATGATGATACATATAGATTTGTACAGTTTATGTACAAATCTGTATAAAAAAATGCTATACTTAATTTTGTTATGTAAGCATTGCAGTATCACTAGGAATTATGCCCATAGTGGATGATTATGCACCTTACGTATTACATCCAGTGCCAATGTTCGGAGCCATTGTAGGAAGCAGAGTGACCTATGTAGCAAGGTGGAAAGTTAGGATGTGGAGGTTGGGATGTTGGAGATGGAGGTGAGGCACAAGTCCTACTTCACCTCCCATCACAGACCTGCAATTTGTTTATTTATTTTAACCAAAACCTTGAACTTTCTCAAACCATAATCAAGTGTTCAAATTGCCTAACCCTCACCCTATGTTAACCATAATTTCTTTGACATAACCACAGTTTTCTTTTAAACCTTAATATTACTCTGGTGCCGTGCATAGATATTGTAAGAAGACATTAGAAAGTGTTGACAGTGAACGTAAAACAAAATGAACGTTCTCCGGAGCTTTGAGGAATTGTCCAGTATCAACATCCTTGTCTGGCAAGAGAGGTGGGTTTAAACCATAATTCCAAGTTATACCCCATTCATTATTGTATTTCTTATAAAATAAATATATAAATAAATAAATGTTTTGTTATAAAATACCTCAACTTGTCTGACCACGTCGAAAGGCAAAAGTGTTTGTACCTGTTCCAAACAGTCACACACAAGGTGGGGCTGTTATAACTTCATAAACTTGTGACCCCAGTAAGCGGAACACGATAATCTTGAGTTAAAAAATACAACAAAGAGGTTTATTATTTGCACAGCAATGAGGGATGGGATAACTGAGGGATGGAGAAGTCGGGGTGGGAGGCCAGGAATTTCTCAGGGAAAGCACCAAAAATTATGTTTGTACTAGCCTGTGTATCTGTGTCTTTAATTGTGCTGCCCCATGTCCTTAAATACGCTTCCTGGGCTCACTGTCCTGGCATCAATGTGGAAATTACACTCAGCAAACATCTTCAAGTGGGCGTTTGGCCTTAAGGGGACCATGTACAGCAATTGCTCGCTTCACACATCCCATTCACTTTCATTCAAGCCTGTGTGCACTGCTGCATGGAGGAGCTCATTTCTATTTGTGAATCATATCATATTTCCAGCAATTCAACAAACATGCAATTGCATGTTTTCACAAATTTTGTGGGTGACAAATTCATCGCATAAGACATTTTCTGGTGTCTTTGTAATAATGAGTGCCTCTGGCTCTTTCCTATTTTTCCAACATCCTTCCTTGCATTTCCTTCCATTTCTTTCCACCTTCTATCTCTGCATGATAGGAACTGTGCACATGTGGAAACGACGTGTAAAGGTACAGCAGCAGCTATTTCAGGGTGGCCACTGGCCTATTGATTTCCTCATCCTTTTTTTTTCTCTCCAATAATGCCCAGTAGAGGTTGTCTGACAGATTGATTGGGATGGTGTGTGTTTGTACGTGTGTATTTGTGTGCTTTTGTGTAGTGTTGGCTGAAGATCACTCTGCATCATCGTTCTATCTTGAATGAAATGTGCAATTTGAGCACTTGTCGTCCCCTTTGGACAATTGAACAAAACGCCACAAACAATCAATGACTGAATCAAACACAGTTACTGTAGACAGAATACAAACACCAATTGTTAGCCAGCTCCAACAAGAGGAGGGACATTCTCCGATAGGGATCAAACATGGTGTTCAAAGGCACAAACAGAGATTTGTCAGACCCTGACTTAAATGCAATAGTGTCAAATACTGCGGCTGAATGGTGTGCAATTTAGGTCACATGATACATTGTAGTTCAAAATGCAAATTTAAGCAATCTCCAAAAGAACGTTTGACTTTGCCTGTAAAAATAATCTTCCACCTGATTGAAATGTATAATTTTTGCACTCAACTGCTGGGAACCCTTTGCTGAAAGTGCGTTCCGGAAATTCTAGCAGTGTGCGATAGCTTAATACTATGGCCCATCAAACCTCAATCCACAGCAGTTCTCTCCAACATTGTCTCACTCCGGACTCATTTCTGCCCAGACCTGGATTCACTTTGTACAGAGAAAGGTGCTTTCTCTGTGAGACGACCATCTAAGACTGCCTGCAGATGAAAAAGCCTTTTCAATCCCCGGGACCAAATTGAAACGCTATGATACCGAGATGAAGGTTAGCCAGGTGGCTCGCAAGAAGACATAACCAGTTGAAGCAGATCTTATAAAGTGATTTTAAATGGACTGACATTTGTTCCCTCCTGAGACTCACCTTACTTGTACATGTCATAGCCAATGCTGAAAGAAATCAAGAACTTCTGCTAAGTCATTTTGTAACTCTGGAAGGTATAGTGAGAGAAAAGGTAGATATTAGTTTTGTAATTGAGAGGACACTGGGTTCACAGTAATGCTTTTTCCTAACCAAAAGGTGGATTCTGTTATTTCAGTAGTGGAAACATGTCAGTGCATCCTACATTGTTGGGAGCAAATCAGTACATGTAGTTTCTTAAAAGTTGCTATACATTCAATCTTCCCATCAGGCCGTAGTTAAAAATATATGTGCAACTCTTGATAGATTTAACTGATTTCATGGACATTTAACAACAACAACCCCTGAACAAACAGCAGTGGAAAAGTGGTGTTTTTTTCAAAATTCAGAACAAAACATTTTTGTCTTGTTCACATCTGATAGTCACGTCCTAGCTGCCTGCCGGCATTGAACACATGAAAAGTTTGTCAGTAGTTAATAGGCAATTAAAACTATTGCATTTAAAGCTCACAATCAAACCTGCCTGTATCACAGCAGGGGACCTTTGGTTGTAAGGAAAGTACTAGATGTCCATAACCTCTCAATATGAATGCACAATTAATTAAATGCCAGCTACGTGCCACAGCTTCTCTCTGGCCTTCTCATTAACCTTCCCCGTTCAATATGTCAGAGGAAGTAACCATTTCACTGCTCATTCATGGTCTTGAGACCCTGTTTTCTGAAGTGAATAAGGTATGGCACTTTCCCATCATGATCAACACATTATTCTTTTGTTGTTATATAGTCTGTGTGCATAATTTGATCATGCCCTGATTTTAAAGTAGTTCATTATTTGTGGGAGCCCTGTGGCAAGACTTGCGTTATTAAAACACATTGGCCTGTTAACTTCTGTTAGGGCATGTCAGCTTATTAAAATGCTCATGTGTATGCATGGAGGTCGTGCATTAGAACAATGCATTCCTAACCCAATTTGACTGACCAATCTTTTATTAAGATGTGATACGTTTAATTATTCTTTATTCTTACCTGTGCTGGCTGAATTCTCTCCAATACTATTAGTAGCACTTTATAAATTAATATCTCGAAGGCCACTGCCGGCACTTTATGATCAAATCAACAATCAATTTCACTTGTGAACTCGAAGCCATTTTCCCATTATACTTGTAACTCAGGGGAGCCAAACAGATTATGTATCATCACGCAGAATCTCATCTTACCATTTTATGTGGTTATTATTGAAAGAGATTGTTATTATTGGAAAAAGCCTAGGGTGGTTGCTCAACCAGTAATTCCTCATAATGCTGTTGTGTGTATTTTTTGCATTGGGTCCTTGTATGTCTGCACTTACAAGTGCAGTGGGCATTGGTCGTAATGGCTGAACAAAGGGTGCGTGACCTTGCCCAAGGGCACTCCTGCACTGCTTTTAAGTCTTCTATCTTCGCAATCAATACTCTGCCATTTTACCTCCGTAGCACAGAGGCAGGGCCCGCTCCACAACTCAACACCTGTCCATGGAATGGGAGAGATCTGTCACAGACCTTTTCTCGTTGAAACATGAAATCACCAGCAGCAGCAGAGAAGCGATGCTGCCATTTATAACAGTCTTCTATCCCTTTGTAAGCCCCCACGGGAAGCTGTGATGAGAAGTGGGGGAAGTTGAAAGGTTACACCCCTGGAGAGAACAGACTAGACGGGTATTTGTGCTCCAACCTGAAGAAGAAATGGAACCGTCTCCATATGGCGGGTTGTTCATCATGAGGTAGCATGTCAAATATAGTTCAGGCAGAGGGAATTCCTTCAACATTCTCACCAACTGAATTTCTGCAGGAGCTTAAAACGGCTTTACTGCAAAAGGTGTGAAATAACTTCTATCAACTTTAGAGATAGTTTAAGGAAGCAGTGCCTGTGAGCAAGGGAATCTAAACCCTACGTACTTATACAACATATGAATAGCTTATTATAGTGTGCCACTGTTGCAGTGTGTGTCCAATGTGTGTCCCACACAGGCGGTTTTATACATACATAACCTTTCTGACTCTTCTTGAGTTCAGTAAAAGCGCCTTGAAATTCAATTCAATTCAATTTTATTTATATAGTGCTATATCATAACAGAGTTATCTCACAGCAATATAGAGAAAGTCTAGACCAACTCTATATGTATAGACCCAACAGTTCCACCATGAGCAGCACTAGGCGACAGTGGCAAGGAAAAAAATGTGCATGAAGTACTTTTCTCTGCTTAATCTAATATGAGTTTTCTCCAGTTGGCTGATAAAAGGAGTTTTTCTCTTCTTTCTCTTTTCCTTCGACTACAAGGGGTGTTAGGATTTTGAGATTGATTATGATTACAGTGCTGGGGAAACTGGTATTGATATCGATAATGGTGTCGGTGAGGTTAGCGGTGTTGCTGATGGTGGCAGTGATGATGACGGTGGTGGAGGTAGTGGCGGTGGTGCTGATGCTTCTTCTGCTGTGATGACAATGATGATGATGAGTATAATGTATAATAATCATTTTCATTTTTCAACCATGTGCTGCTGTAAAGGAATACACAAATGTCTTTGTTGAGGTTTCCTGGACTTTCAGAAAAGAGTAGCATGTTCTCAGTAGGAAGGCAAACTGAATAAAATCATAGCAGGTGTAAGAGTTATATAAGAACATGCAATCCAATAAAATGTGTTATCAATGTGAAAGCATTGATAATTAACACAGAAACGGACTTACATGTGCTTATTTTTATAGAATGGTCTCAGATGCTAAATTGGCAACCTACTGTGGCTAATAAAGCTTCCGTCTGTCTTTTTTCTTCTATGGTGTCTTGGGGACATGCATGCATTGGTCTTCCACCTGAATGATCCGTGTCACACACACTCCTTACAGGTAAGAAAGCTTCTTCATCCTGGGACAATGAAATCATGCCCTCCAGGACCGTCTGTTAGTGACCATCCCTTATAATCAAAGTTTGCTTCATCGACCTGAACTTATAGCTAAGGACCGACTGTGAGCTTGTATTTGCATCCTCGGTGCTCATTCCGGGATCTCATTGAATATTCATATTCTGCTGAAAACAAGTCTCAGTTTGAAGATTGCTGTCACAGACCGTGAATCACGGAGCAATTTTAGCTCTTGAAGGCACTGTAATCAGCGTTGCCTGCTGTCATCCCTTATGCACACACACAGAGACACACATGTACACACTCACACGCACACACACGCATGGGCACATATATCCACTTCGTATTGCTGATGTCTCCTTTAGACCAGGGGACAGTTTTAAGAAAAGCCCAGTGAAGGGTTTGTAGCTACATGTCACACACTATCACTTCAGATACACTCCTCGCTCAAATCTCTCTTCACTAAGAGGGAGACCTAATAAACCCATTGGACAGCTACAAGTGAAGTGTCATGCCATCCAAATAGTCCTGTGACTACAGGATTCTTAAATGCGGTGGAAGTGCTTATCTCCCAAGACCAATAGTCAGAGTACAAAACTTGGGGAAAGTGGGAAAGATTTTAAGCTGTCTTCCACCGCCATGCTGGTGTAATTTCAATTGCCTATCAGGTCTTTATTACCAAGTAGTGTCACTCCTCGTTAATGGCAGGAAATGCTCACGACCGCTTTAAGGCACAGGAAAGGGACGTGTGTGTGTTTCCTACAGTTGCACTTTTCTCCGTTGTTCTGTGACAAACGTATGAAAGTCAGAGAAAGTCGGTGATCCAAATGAAACTGGTTAGAAGAAAAGGAGGGAGGATAGAAGGAGGGAAGAAGGACAAAGGATGTAGAGATGTCATACCTTTTTCGAGGAAATATTGAATCAACACATTTGATGCTACTAATTTGTATAGCAGTGTAAAAGAGGACCATTTCTTTTTTGGTTTTCCAAAGCAGTAATGGCATGTCACTGAATACAGTCCTGTTTATTATGGTACTTTGCTGAGCAGGAAAAAAGGAACATAAGGAACATACAATATCAACATAAGGAATACTTATTCTGGATGTGTCAAAATTTGCAACAACTAAAAGTCATGGGTTGAGTGAGAAGGGGAAGAAATAAAGTCTCATGCCCATTTCCCTGTTTTTATGCAAGCTAAGCTAATCATCGCTTTGATCGTCTCATCTACCTCTTGGTGAGAAATTGAATAAGTGTCTTTCCAAAAATGTCTTAATAATTATTTTTTTTTCAACAAAAAATGTGTGTTGGCACTGGCTGGCGGGTTTGAACTGCCACTTTAGAGGATCGCAAGGCAATTGTATCCATCTGCTCCACGTCAAGCTGCACCTTGAGGGTTTTAACTTAAAATGTCCTAAATTTTAAATTAAACATTACATCACTCAAAAGACTTGAGAAACCATAAGTACTTCTCAAAACTGTGGATGTTTTCCTAATTTTTATTTGGTCCAATACTTTGGTTTATAACAAATGCCTGCTAAACAAGTGACATTCCCATCAGCCTCAGCTGTACTTTGTGTTTAGTGCTAATTAGCAAATGTAAGCATGCTAACATGCTAAACCATGATGGTGAACATGGTGCCTGCTAAACATCATCATGTTAGCATTGTCATTGTGAGCATGTTGCCATTCCAATGTTATCATTTAATTTTTTTGTGAAGTCAATGTAACAATATTAAAATGTTTACAATGCACAGTCTTTCTTTGAAACACAAAAGGGTTGTGTTTTCTGCATATTGGAACACGTTTTCGATATTATTCAAGACTGAATCGTGATGATGTAGCAGTCAAGAAAGCCATAACTAACCTATTCATCACTACTTACCTTGATTGTATGACTTATACAACTAACTGTGGTAAGTGGTTGCTTAGATAAGAGCCATTACTTCTGTGTTCTTACCAACAGTCATTTTGTAGAAAATAATTTCTGACTCATTCTATCACATTCATTTAACAATAAAAGACAAAATACGACAGATGTCAGCCCAGCTGTGCTGTAGACATTTGTCTCCTCCACAGTGTCATACTTTTTAATACAAACCCCACAACCCTCTACTCCTGGGAATTTACTTGGCTTCATTTGTATGTGTGGCTATGTTGACTATCCTGCTCGTAAATTGCAAATGTGCTACCTCACAGTGTTAAGATATACAACTTGTCCAGCCTGATTTGTAAATCATTGTTGGTGTTCCTCTTCACTCTATGCCACATTAAACCACATTATTAATGGTCAAAAAGTACAGGTGATGTATGCTGGCTGTCATTCTGTGGTATGCGGCCATTGCTGCATCATAGATGCCATGTTTCACCTGCAGATTAAAACCTCAGTGTTTGTGTGTGTGTGTGTGTGTTTATGCGGAAAGTGATGGGATTAGCATGTTTTTCTCACTGCCGGACATTCACCGGTGTGTGCTCCCTGGTCATGCATGCATCTGCCTCTTCTGTATCTGCATGGCAGCGTGTTGGAAGAGCGTGCAAATGAGAAATGGAGGTGCTTCACATCCAGAGCAAAGCTGTTCATTTAGATAAGAGCAGCAGTGTATTTAGGACACAAAACGAAGGGTTAGGGCCATGGCCCGTAGATCAGCCAGCAGCCCTGGATTTACCGGTATTTGAGGGGAATTTAGTGGGAAAACTGGGACTAATCCTGTTTGTAAAAAGTCACAGGTAGAGGGATTAAGGCCTGTTGTGTTGTCAGCCTCAACATAGACATAGCCTTGGCAATAAGGAGGAAGAGATGTGTGCCCGTCTCTGAATGTCTGTGTGTGCGTGTAATGGTGTTTTGGTGAGAGTATGTGAGTGCCAGGGGGATTTGTTAGGATGGAAGAGCATAACTGACCTTCAGTAAACACACACATACACAGCCTCTAACACACACACACACACACACACACACAGGCACATGCAGCGTGTGGATATTGCATTTCATGCTTATTCATTCATTCATGTGAGATCGGCGAGAGTCTTTGGTGTACAATACAAAGTACACAAGTACACTTTGGTACTTTGAGTCATCAGCAAACAGTCTCATTCACCTTCACACATGCGCTGTCTTCTATTTTCAATTTGGCAACAACATTACCAGATTAGTTATGGTTATTAAAGAAAACTCAGTGTTTTCCTTGCAGGATTTATCTCAGTAGGCCTACTTAAGGAATATACATGGTTATCTTTTTTGATTATAACCTTGGTCATATTTTCATAGTTTTAGTGATTATTCCTATTGCTTCTTACGGTATGGCATTTTAGTCACCCGCTTAATTGTTACAGTGATACTAAAAAAACACTAAAGGTCTAAAGCAGGGGTGTCAAACTGATTTTAGTTCAGGGGCCACATTCAGCCTAATTTGATATCAAGTGGGCCGGACCAGTAAAATCACAGCAGAATAATCGTACAGTAAGTACATTATGAAAATGTATATATTTAAGGAACAATCCTTTTACAAAACATTATAAACGAGACTTCTTAATGAAAATAAGTGCAACTTTAATAATACTATGCCTGAGTTTATCATGTACACATGTGCAATACAACTGATCACAGTGGATCTACAAAGGCACAAACATTTAGTCACTGGCATTTGGAACTGAAAAATATCAAATTGAACATTTTGTAGTTTAAGTACTTTAAGTACCTGCCTTATACATATACATTTTGTACACAAGGATTTGTGGCAGTGGGTGAACAATAGGAAAGCAGCATATTCATATTGTATTCCTTTAAGACTGAATCTTGCTGCATACAAACTAAGCACACGGGTTTCCCACTCACTTATGTGAATAAGTAGTTACTTGTCCATTTTTCTTGGAAAACTTGACACTCTGCGTCCACTTTTCTCCTTTTTGATAACGACATCTTTGATTATGAGGCAGCGGAAAATCTTGACTGCGGAGAACAACGACAGTTTGAAGAGTGACAAGGGGCTCTGATTGCGTATCAAACGCTCTGCTTACTATGGATTCAGAAATGACCATTTCCGGTTTATCAAAAAATAAAATCCTCCTTAACTGCCAATACGATGAACACCGTTGAGGGAGAAACGTAAGTTTATTTTGAAAGGACCACACAGGACGTAATTTGTTTTTGTCAGTATGTCATTGATACTGTGGGCCGGATTGGACCCATTGGCGGCCGTAAGAATGACACACCTGGTCTAAAGCCTATAGATCCCTAAAGACAGTAATGATAACAGGCTTATCATGCTTGAATTTTAATATACTATATACTTGTAAACCAAAAAGCATTTAATATTTGATATAAATCGATCATATTTGTTTGTTGACTCCTGGCATTTATGGTACCAATTTGTATGTGATGATAAAGGCTTAGGGAGTGTGGAAATAAAAATATCGTGGTTTATGTACCTTGAAAGGGCTTGAAAAGTGCATAAATTTTACTCTTAGAAAGCTGTATAAATGTGATAAATACTTATTTATCAGTTATTTGGATATCCTTATCAGTAGAGAGGTTTAAACTAAGCCCAGTTTGAAAGATGAGGGCATTTAAAAGGCAGATGTTTTAAAAATGCATCATGACATTTGTAGGATCCAGTGTTTTTGAAGCTTGACTCATACTAGGCACTAAAAGTCAGAATATTTTGGCCTCTGCTGAACCAACCTTGACGATTATTTTTTAATCTGTCTCTTGCAAGCCCCCCAGTTTTATGTAAGTACAATACTAAAATCACTAGCGTACGCTTTTAAGGGCAGCAGCACATTTCATGCCATTTTGCCCATTAGGTTTTGATATTTCTCATAATATCCTGACATTGGATTTAGAGGAAAGGGCAGGAGTTTCAGTAGTGGGAAGAAACCAAGTATACTTACTCAAAACATCAAAAGCAAAACCACAAATGAATGGTATATTCATTTCGACACTTATTTACACTCGGGAAGACACACTGAGGAGCAATAGCCCTCTTTAACAAGTGTGCCGATTTTCTAAGTCAAAGACATTAAGCAAATGCATCAGAATACATGAGGGAGCAATACAAGTATGAGCAAAGTATCAATGAAGCCTCTTTAATAATAACATTTACAATTAAGATTAACGTTCTTTAAATGAGCTCTTTGAAACTACCCCAACCAGTGTATAAAACTTCAAAATTGGTGCTGGATGAGTCCACAGTGCTTGAGCTGCATATCTGATAGCAGACTTCCCATTCTCAGTATTTATTATAACCTGCATCCTCACCAGTTCACAGAACAAATTTGTTGGGAACCAGGTTTCCTTGTAAGAAAAATAAAACCGCAGTCTTTTTAGTACAGCTTTATAACCAAGCAGAAGCCACTGGCGCTGTTTTGTTACGTAGACGGAGGTTGTTGGAAGCAAGATAAACATATTCAGTCGTAAGCCTAGATGTCGAATTACAATACAGGACAGTGTCATCAGCATAGATTATGTTACACCAGTACATAACGTGCAACACATTGTACGGGACAGGCTGTGTTGAACAGGACAAATCCCAGAATAGATTCTTAATCCCTCAATGGAACACTTCCTTTTTGTATTGGTTCGTGCCACAGGGCAAAGAGAAAGTTCATAATCCAGAGTAAATGCCTTCGACAGAGTACGTTGTGCTACGACTCAGACGTTAGCATGAATGACTGTGTGCACATGCATGCACGCATACACACATAGAGACACACACACACACACACACACACATGCATACTGCATATGTGCACACTGTTACCTAAGATGTGCCACCAAATGTCCCCGCCTTCTGCCTCATTTAACCTGGCAATAATCTGTAATAATCCTGCAGATGGCCACCTCTACTTTCTCTGTATCGCTCTCTCTCTCTCACTCTCTCTCTCTCTGACACACACATTTCCACACACATCCACTGGCATTTCTCTCTCCCTCCTACATCCAAATCTGCAAATCTGGCTTCAGTTGAGAGCTTCTCTGTCTCTGGCTCACATTACCTCCCACTATGGTCTTTGTTGGCTCCCTGACCTTCACCAACAATAGTTTAATTCATCTTGTTTTGCAACATCTCAAGGCCACAGGGACCCTGTTCTTATTTTACATCCACGCAGGTATGGAGAACCAGCAGGACTATGTTGTGTAAAACCTCAGACAAACCTGGCGCAAAGCTAGCCAATCCAATGGCCGGAGCCTAAAAGTTACCCGAACCGCTGTTTGCTGTCTTGTATGAGCAGCTGTAGCCTTTCTTGTCTCCACTTCACTTCATTTAATTCCTCTGTCCAGTTCAATTTAATTCCAGGACACAAGGGATAGGCAGAGCGCTCAGATTATTACAATCAAGTCATCGCTCGCCTTAATGATAGTAAAGCCACTTCTTATTTCAAAGAGACTTCCTCTCTCGGCCTCAATCTTCCTCCACCTCTATCTCACACATGCACTGGCCTGTCTGTTTCAAATTCAAGATGCATTTCTAAACATTATGGCTGTAACAACCGAGGCTGCTATGAGCTTCTCTCCGGGACAGAGACAAGACCAGACATCAGGTACACATAATTATACCCCCACAATGCAATATCCAATACCAGTGAAGGCAATAAATTCTCTCTCCTTGTCTTTCATCCAGTCACTGTCGCTATGTCTCTCTGTCATGCACACACACACACACGCACACACACACTATTTCCCATACAGAATCCCCCCCCCCCCATCCCCCCCAGAGGTGCAGACAAAATAATTGAGAAAAGAGAGACAGGAAGAGATAGGACTCCAAAATCGTATGATGCCAGGCCGAGCCAGCCAGCACTATATTTCTCACTTATTAATTTGACTTCATGAATGAGCCGGCATTGTGCTGTGAAAATGACTGGAGATTAGCACTGATTAAAGAGGGAAATCAGTTAACATAAGCACCACCCCCACATCCTCTTCAGCATCCCTCCTAATTAAATGCAGCCATGTGGAGCTGGGGCTTGTCGAGCCTGACTTTCTCCTGGGCCTCGGCTCCGCTCCTGAAGCCCGCATATCAAATATGTAAACCATTTTCGATAGCGGACAGATGGAATTAATTATTTCCCGGTAGTTGACTGATGAGGCTACATGAAAGTTAGTGTGGGCAATTATTTTTGACATTAATGGCGAGGTGTCTTTACGTTTCTTCGTCTTTGCGTGAGGCAGAATAAAGAGAAGACTCTGCAAACTATTATCCCTGATGTTTAGTCATGTTCCTTTCATCGTCAACAGCAGGCACATTTTGAAGTACATTTGAAGCTTTGCCTCCGTGGCCTTGTAGAGGTATTACATTGTCACTATATGCTCAGACTTGATTGATGTTCAAGATAATGCAGTACGTATATAACAAATGGGGGACTAGATCAGGTAAGGCTAAATGCAGGGGTAAAACCGTTTTTTGTATATATAGTGAAATAAAAATGTCTTTTATAAATGGGGTCATTCACATCCAATGAAAATAAATAGTTAAAGGTTCCCATGGTGGTGCCGGAGCAGTACTCTGACAGTCTACCTGGTAGGTGAGGCCATCTGTAGCCTGTCAGTGTCCATCCAGTCAGACTCAGCCTTGGGCAAGACACTCCAGAGGCGGCTCTCTTGTCTGCTTCCCTGCTCTGACCCCTTTGGTATTATGGCCACATGGAATTTTGTCAAATAGGGATATGCCAGAAAATAAATTCCTCCATACTCATTATGTATAATGGAAATTATTAACGCCTTGAATGGCCCCCATACAGAGGCCACATTTCATGCTCTGGGACACCAGTGTGGCCTTCCAAAATTCATAATGCCTTTGGCCTTCCGTACACCTGCATGTTGCATAAACATGAAATAGTTAATTCTGCTTGGCTTACCGGTAAATTAGGTCCGGAGGCCAGCAGAAAATGCATTTTTGTCCCACACGCAGACTCTGCAAAGAAACTGATAAAACATCATAAGCTGACTCTGCTCCACTCTGCTATACACTTACTTTGCAGCACACTTAGTCATTCTTGTGCTTGCAATCATACCTTACAATGCATTGCTAATGGGGAGGAAATGATATTCACATCATGGGAAGAGATGGGAAGGGACGACCATACACCTATTTCCTGTGTGTCACCAGCCGTGAATTTAACATATGCGTCGCTTCAGTTGCAACTGGCGAGCGAGGGCGCGCTCCATGTATTATGGATGAGGTGGACAAGATTGGAAGCGAAAGAGGAGAAGATGGTAAAGGAGTTATCGCACAGAAGCGTGGACGAGAGGAGCTTAGCAGTGCCTCTCTGTTGCGTGCGCACTTGGGAGAGTCTGGTAAACACACACACAAAGACCCACACTTATTGACTTGATACATCCACAGAAAAGCCAGGTTTTAGACCCTAGAGGCACCTGAGGACTTGGTTAGATGTTTTATATCACAGTCTCTCATGAGTTGTAGAGTAAACAGGAATGGGCTAATGCACCTAAGAATGTGGAGGCGGGGGAATGCCTTAAGAGCGCACCTGCCCGTGGTTGAAAGAATGTCTAAAGTAGCTGTAATATGTTGAGTCTGGAGGTGCACTTACTTCAGCAGCCAGTGGTGTAGAGAGAGCATGGCAAGACTCAATGCATATTTCATAGAGACTTGATATTGGCTTGATTTGATGGAAGCTCACTAGGAACGACGTGTGGGATGTTCATTTTAAAATGTGTCTTCGACACCGTCACAAGTAAATCATCTTCAGAAGTAATGTGTGAAAAAATTGCATATGTTCATAAGTTCTTGTGATGGCACCGTGGAATATGCTTCACACAAGTTGCACTGTAGTCTGAATCATTGCAAGCTGTAAGCAGGTATCAAATTTACTGGATCTCAGTGCATTTGCTTATTTCTGCTTAAAATATTTCCCCTTTTGCAACAAAAGGACGTGCTCTGCACTGGGAACATGCATCAACCATTATTAGAGCATATCGAATGAGTGTTTCATCTATATTTTATGCCTATTTCTTATATTTGTGACACC
Source organism: Gadopsis marmoratus (assembly GCA_036023855.1). Taxonomy (NCBI): domain Eukaryota; kingdom Metazoa; phylum Chordata; class Actinopteri; order Centrarchiformes; family Percichthyidae; genus Gadopsis; species Gadopsis marmoratus. Next base: position 21,670 of record JAVQJF010022954.1, on the reverse strand, counting down.
AGTAAATAAGGTGAGGTTAATTTGTCTCATCTCACATACTGATTTTACCATGTTTCTGTTAAGAGGTCAGTAGTGCAGCTGACCTGAATCTGGTACATATCAAATACTAATGTGCAAAGTCATATTCGTGAGGTGCCTTTCATTTGATTTTTATTCACATAATGCCTTTGCCCTCGCTGGACTCTTAGTTGTATGTGAGGGTATGAATCAAGCGCACCTTGAGCACAGAAAGCACAGAAACCATTGGGCCGGGCTCTGGTATGCTATACTTCACTCTGTATTGGAGGCGTCAAGGGCTCTCTGGCCGATGTACCTGATCTGGCCTGACGGATGTGTGTCTCGGTCTCACCACAAGTGACAATTACGCTGACAAAGTGTAGTCACATACGAAGAAATGTCCTATATACATCATGAGAGTAAGCAGAGAGAACCTAGACCAACATCCGTTAAAGGCTGCACTTCAAGGTGGGTTACTATGGCTGTGTGTGTGTTTTGCACGCATGTTATGTTTATTTATTTACATGGTATATAATGTGGTGATTTGTATTTTGCACTGTGTCTGCAAAGTGAGCTTCCCTCATGGGGCAAAAACCATTTAAATTGGATTGTTTTGTGTTTGCACGTGCTGTTATGTGTGTGTGTGTGTGTGTGTGTGTGTGTGTGTGTGAGAGCGTGTAAGCAGAAAATAATTTGCAAACCAATGAATTCCCTTGCTCGGTCCCTGATTTGATTTAAAGCAAATTTCATATTTTACCAAAGAAGCGAGGAAACTGTGCACTTCCACACTTCATTTCTCACCTGTGTGCCTGATATGGAATGTTTCCACTTCTCAGGCTGAGGGAATGATGCTGACTGGCAGGCCCTGTAGGGGCCCTACTGGCCCAGTAGGGTGGTACAGTACTTAACCAATATAGCAATGCTTCAACCATGACTTCAGTGCCGGCAGAGGAGGCTGATCAACGCTGTCAGGAGGTTTTCCTTCACACTGGAACCATGACATGGCTCTGTTTCATTCCACAGTTTTTACTTAAAAATCAGATTTTTCCCATTCATAAATATGACATCCACTCTTACAGTTGAATAGAATAGAAAACAACTTCATTGTCCACCAAAGTGGAAAATTGTCTTTGGCTCATCAAAACATATAAGCAGCACAGAAACATAACATATAAGTAAGTAACAAGATACTACTGGGACAAATACAACACTTAAGTGTAGCGTACACTACAATACACAAGACAACACTACAGATACAGAGGCACCCTCTAGCCCCGCCCAGATTTTCAAGAGAGTCTGAAACAGGGATTAAACAAAAGGATGAGAACTGTCTGTCTGGATGCTCATGGCTTTGTCTCTTGTCCTGATGGCATATGGCTCATTCAGCCTCATGTTGGGCATCTCAATGATTTTGTTGGCAATGCCAACTATTAGTCAGCTTGTTCCTAAACCTGCAGTTCAGGTGACCACAAAGTCAAGTGAAATGTTAAGACAGAGTTTTGTAAACACTTTCTAAGATTGACAGTCTAATAAGTCTAATAAGAAGATGAAGCCATGGTGCTCATTTATTGAAAATATGGGAGCTCACATGGCAGTCCAGGACTGTACCAAGATATTTGAAACTCTCAACAGGTTCAGAAAGTAGTCCATGGAATAGAGCAGGCTCTAATCATTTTTATAGTCAGATCAGCATTGACCTCCAAATTGCTATTTTTGCACCAAGACTGAATAGTTTGTGTTTGGGCCAAATACTCAGCTTTACATACGGGGTCTGTTTTATGTCACCTGAAAACCTAAACAAACTTAAACCCTGCTCTTTAATCAAACATGAATCTGTGTACGAAGACAACAGTACAGGAGAAAGAACACATCCTTGAGGGGCACCTGTAATTTCGGTAAGCAAGTCAGACGTTGTTCCACTGTGGTCGACTATAGAAATTCTTTAAACTACAGAAAGAAGTCACCATTAACCCCTAGATCAACAAGTCTTTGTAAAACGACACTGTGTCTACATAAACTTAAAAGCTAAACAAAGATCCAGAAATAATTCTCTGGCATGTCCTTTAGGATGCATTTTGTAATTATATGAAACATGGCAGGGCATAATCTTTACCTCTGCGACTTTTGTAAGCAAACTGAAGAGGATCTAGATGCCAATTTTGTTTCAGGCTTCATGGCTGACTTAAGTATGGGATTTTGAAGATTACACTTCCTATTTGGTGTTGAAATTATCACATTTTGTTTTCATTCATGCTTGTCATGTGTCATTTTCATTGCTGATTGTATGCAAAACTGTTTACTCTGTATTTTTCCAGTGTAATGACTGACAAAGCATTGCCCAGTCAGAGTGTGGCTCGACCATTTTCACCTCCACTTGAAGGATTCACCGACAACACACTTCAGTGCATATGGTGTAAGATAAAGCACAGCACTGTGCAGTACTGATAACAATTGTACTTTCTCTGGTTGCTTAACCAGCATATTATATCTGTGAAAGACGATTTTGCACGTGAAATGTATTACAAAGTCAGCAGAAAAAAACCAGCCATCTGTGATATCCCACATATGCATAGACACTGCTTTGCACGTGCAATTGCACGCAAATTGTTCTCACGCAAGTTTCGAACACAGCAGTGGCCCCTCACACACACATTAATTCCATCATCAACCCTGATAGATGCACCCCTTCCACAGTGTGGTGATTTTGAGCATGGGTTCATCACCTTGTGATCCACTGCAAGTGCAGTGTTTAATTGAGAGTGAGTAAAGAGTTGGTCTGTGCCGTTTTGGCTCCAGTCCACCCCGCGGCCTGTGAAATAGATTGTATTTCATGCCATTTCCACCAACAGACGTGAAAGAAATATCACCCGTGCCTCATGTCTCAGCACCATCTCCATTGCTCACTGAAACATAAACACCTGAAAAATTTTCAGACGTTTACTTATTTCATGCATTTCTCGCCTCCCTATTTCACTTTAACACTCGCATGGCTCAATGACTCGGATCATTTGGGGTGAGGCAGCGACGCGGTGGAGCGAGAGAGAGACCGAAAGGGAGATGGAGAGAGGTATCATGAGGAAGTTGCTGAGGTGACGACCTGATTGATTTTTAAATGAACTTGAATTTGTGAGTTTATTCTCACCGTACAATGATTTTTATTTTGCTTAGTGCTCACCTGCAATTCTGACTGGCTTGGATTTTGATTTGGTCAAGAGCAGCACTGGCAGGTACTTTAGACAGTGGGATGGTTGGGGATCATGGTAAAATGGGGCTATGGCCTTGGTGAAGGGTATGGATAGCAAAAGGAAATTTATTTTTTCCTTCAGTTAAACTCACTGACAACTTTTATGTTTTCATTAAAATACACAGAGCATGGCCGAGCATCCATCATCTTTATAGACCTCTTAAAATCACAACTGCACAAACGCAATTGTGATTTACTTTCCATCTTAAATATGCACATGTAAGTCTTTGAAGGCCTTTAGAGCTGCACAGTGTTTTTACATTAACAATGAATGAAATGACATGCTTGCAGTTTATCAGGTGTTGCTCGTAGTTGAAAGAGAAAAATGTATCATGATGTAATGTCAGGTAATATCCTTCTGTAGGAAATGTTCTTGATTGAGCACACTGGTATCTTTGGTACAGCTTGGCTGTAAGAACAACTCACAAAGCTACGAGGGGGGATAGGGGAACAGTCTGTCCTGTGTACTGTTACTTCTGATGATGATCTCTGTCCTTTCAGCTGAAATAGGTTGACTCTGTTTGCTCTTTATTCTTTTGCTCAATTAGATCTATGAACGACAACTGTTTGTCGAATCATACTTTTATTTGTTCACTTCTCCACAAGGAAATAAAGCATTTCCACCACAGTAGCGAGAAGTTGAGCAGTAGAGAATTATCACCCAACTCGTAGCGTTTCAGCAGCACAGCAGGAGCAGCAGGCAGCTGGGGTTTTTTTTATGAAAAACCTCTTATAATCCCACTGTATGATAGGCAGACAAAGTTAGCAAATAGCTTGTGAAGTTTGCATTTGATCAGCTAAAGAATCAGATATTCTTTAGGAGCTGGTGGAAACCAGAACTCAACTAAAAGGAGAGTGAACCACGTGGCCAGAAACACAGCTCCAAAATGCTCTTTGTCTCCTGGGCGTGTGAATAGGCAACTGTTTGTTAACATTACAATGTGACAAACTATCAATTACAGCTTGTTGCCCTGTCCGGAAGTGGACCAAACAGTTTTCAATTTTCATACAAGTACACGTTTGAGGTACCTACCATTCACTTGAGGAGCACCTATACAAGGCTCTGGATGTAGGGAAGTGATTCTTCTTAAACAGTGCCATGACATTTTATAAGATTGCTCATTGTAAATCAATGTACATTTAATATACCCTGTACAAGTAGGGATTAGGTCAGTATCTGTCTACAGGATGAAGTGCAATATACTGTATAGTACAGTATGCTACTGTACCTTCATTCCAACACATGTGTTATTAATATTGGGATGGAATAATACTGAAAGACTGTCAAGCAGTCACAAACTGAGTTGAATGTTTTTTTTAAATGCACTGCATCAAAGAAATGAGTAATTTTCAGCCCTTGACCTTCTTCATTATCACAAAGTCACCACAAATATGGAGTCGGTGGGTGCAGACATTTTTTAATTTAGTGTCTAGGAGTCTTCACCATGTTCTAGTGGGCGGTCAAAATGTTGAGAATGTCTGATTTATTGTTTCAAAGAGCCAGGCCTTGAAATCAATTCTAAGCCTTAAGAGCAAATAGTAAAAATAGGAGTACTGTGATCCCTGCTAGTCCTGGTCAATATCTCTGATTTACACATATCGGCTGGCAGGAACAAACTCCTACAGGATACGTTACTGTCCTTGACCAAAGATGCCAAGTTTGTTCCAAAATACAGCTTCAGATAAATGCAGTGATACGCCATATGCTGATGCTATCTTCCAGTGTTGAACACAAATATGCATATGTTGAAGGGGACACGTCCTTTCTACATAAGAGTATATACTGTAAGTAGATTGGCCTCCTGGGGATACTGTCGCACTGAATGAATAATATAGCCATGTCTTGCGATTGGTGAAGCACACAAGTAAAAGCTCATTAAACTCGTAGACTGGGAGACAGATGGAAGTCTGCTTGTCTGCTCCTCTCTTCTAATGAGGTTGTCCCTGGGAAGCTTAGTGACTGATTTCTATTAGGAAAGGGGGGGTTTAGAGCAAAAAAGAGGGGTTGGGGAGAGGATACAGAGGGAAAAAGAGTCTGTGTTTGTGGTTTCATGGTCTGCTTCCACAGTAAGACTGAAACTTCTTCTATTCCTCAAGGGGGAGAAACAGTGAATGCGCCAATGACTTATGAATCCTTATAAGACTTCTAACTCCTTGCCAAAGCTATATAAAGAAACTTTCTTTGTCACAGTTCTGATGAGTTAAAGCTGAATTTAATCTCCTTTTCTTTGTGCAGGGGTAGAATAGATTGGCCTTAAAAACTCTTTTGTCATAGACAGCAGGGCAAAAAGGCAACAATTTTCCATTCCGAGTAATATGAGTTGCCATGGCATGCCACATTTCCATGCCAAGTTATCACCATTCACGTGCAGGAATAATATAGTGCCAGAGTGTTGTTAGCATCTGACCTCATGATATTTTTATGAATAGCTATTCATACACGCTTGATAAATCCCTGTAGCTAGCACAATTCCTGAAGAATAGTTGGAACATTTTTGTCATTGTGAGCATGACAAGTGCAATGAATAAAAAATAATGCTAGCAGTTAGGAAGTTTTCTTTCCCACTGGCAAAATGTTGTGCATTAAGTCCAAACTTGTGCATGCATTTCTCATTAATTCCTTCCCAACTAGTGTCCTTTGTCCTGATACTGAACTTGGCGATGAACATCTCTGTCTGCCACTTGCATGGTTTTTATTAATGCAAATGTGAGGGGATCATTTATGAAGACATGACCTCATGAATAATTTGCTCGTGCAAGGTTTCTATTCCTGAGACATAACATGTTCATTTAATGTAGCTGCCTGCCAGACAGGCCTGCTTTGACCTCTCTGTTATTCTAAGAGATCAGACATTTAGTCGGAAAGGCTCATTTAAGGATGAAATATTGTGTGTGGTAAAAAAACGACGTTGCGTTCTGTATCTTATTTCCTTCTTCAGCATCAATAAGTTGGATGTTGGATGAGCATTTTGTATTCATTCACCATCTAGCTAAATTACAAAAGACTCCACATATTTGAAACAGCTTACACTCAAGCATTTTGGCTTTTTTCATTTACTTGAATTCAAAAGCAGCAAACACACACACACTGCGCGACAGGAGGAAAAAGCTCACACAGAGGTTATCACTTGCCACGTACATTTTCACCGAGATTCCCTCGTCCAAAGCTACGTTCCCTGTTGAGAAAATGATATATAAATGAAGGAAAGAAGCTGCCTCTACTGTTTTACCGCTTACGCCATCTGGCAAGATTATCATCAGCACAGCTTTGCTCCTGGAGAGCCATTACAGGAAGATGAAGTAGGATGTGTGAAGTATGGATTGTGAAAGTCACTCCGGTGCCATATGGAGGAAGCCTAACGGACGTGAAGAGAAAACTCTTGATTGCCTCAATGACATTAACTTTATAAACACCCATGAGCTTTTAATGAACTGCCTTTCCCGAACTCCTCTCTCATTTAAATCAATATTTCTTCTTCTTCAATATGTCTTTTTCAAGCCTGCATGTTGAACATTATCACTTTTTTTTTTGCGGGGAACCTCTGAAATTGGCTGCCATAGGGATCTATAGTCTAAAACAGCGATCAGGCAAATGCTTCTAACTAGATGGATGGGTTTCATTAAGTTTTCACTATGAATCGGAACGGCAACAAATTGCAGCCAACATTGCTAGTTGAAGTTAAATGGATGTATAACAAATGTAAACTCTGTCTCTGTGCTGCGTTTCCAGTGCTGTTGCAATGAATCTCAAATCTACTTAATCCCTCGTTGCTGTTTCTTATTGATATAGAAAGGAATAGGACTGCAGGGACAGGTATTCACATTCACCAGACTGCAATGCAACCGTTAATGCTTTTACACTAATGCCACATGCATGCAATGATATGAAAAAACTTTATCGTTCTTATGGATTTAAAATATCCAACAAAAATACACTAAACAATGTTATGTTTTTCCTTTTTATGTACACATATATGCATAATTTAATGAAAAGCATGTTACAAGCACACTTATTTAGCTTTTTATGTTTAATAACTGAATTCATTGCGACATGAATTTTCCATGCTACATTTAATCAGTGTTGTTATACACTACAAAATGCATGGATCTTGTAGTTTCACATTCAGCCCTTCACGGAATTCTAGCTATCTACCTTGTGGACATCTAGTTAGTCTGGAAAACCACAGCTTTAATGAAGAGCGGCGTGATAAGTGTGCATTCATCATGCCAACTTTCAGTAAAGCTACACCTGTAGCTTACTTGCAATGAAACGATTGCTGTTGCAAAAGAATACAAACTTAGGCGCCGCCATTACACAAGTCATGCAACTCTCACAGAGTCTGACCCTGAGGAGTCGGAAGCTCGTCCCAGAAAAAATGGCTGCCTTGAAAGCTGGATATTCCCGAACGCACATCTCTCTGGGGTTGGTAAATCATTCCTAATAAAATAATATCCATGTCAGCTATTTTTGGGGTTGCTTCAAAAGGAAGAGAAAATAATACTAGATATTCTAAATACCAAATTACTCCTCGCATTTTCTGAATTAATTTATATTCTGCGGGCCAGATCTGGTCCGGGAGCCGTCAGTTGACGAACCCTGCTCTAAAGCCCTACTCGGGCTGGATTTATTTTGCTTGGGGAGGTGGTTTTAGTGTTTTTAATCTCATCCAGAGTATGTATGTGGGTCATTTTTCACCCCCACCCCAGTAAAATTTTACAGCCACAATTAGCTACTGTTTTGCTGGTCCACCTGTAATTAAAACACCATTCAGAGCATATGTTCTTCTGTTGTAAAGTGTAAACATCTAATGGATGTTTGTCATTTAATCACAACACAGTAAATGCAAATAGCAAAAGAACAATGTGTATTGTATTTCACTATATTTCCTTGTTTGATTTGTTTTCATGTAGGCATTTTAAATCGGCCGTGTTAACAGTGTTGACTTTGTTGGTCAGTTGAATCTGTTCTTTTTTATGTTCAAATCATTCAAACCAGTCTTATTGCCAGTCAGCTCTGGGTTCATGGACATTTCACCAGGAACTCTTTGAACCTCCTGGTGATTTCATGGTTGCAAATATACCATCCTGAACCAAATACGCCTGAATGTCACCACGCATGCCAACACTGGGATAAAATGGTATGACATGTACCCTTTCTCCAATTTTCTTGAGATCAGCTTCGTTGACACCTCTGCCCAGCACTGTCAGTAAAACTGAACATAATTTCAATTCCCAATACACCTGAGGTGAGCTTGACGAAGATTTAGCTGGCTGGGCACAAGCTGCCACCGGTGTAACAGAAAGAGAGAAAATGCTATTTTCACACATGCCAAGCTGGTGCAATTTTATTCAGTTTGGAAGGTCTGGCCGTCAAAATGCCAGTTAGGGCCAGCTGAGCCCAGTTTGCCTGTGTCACAAATACCCCAGTATCTGGCACGCGATACAGCTGGGGCTGCTGTGAACTGCGAAGCTGTGGCTGTTCAGATGGAACTGCTTGGGGAGGTGTGCACTGTTAAAGAGCTACAAACCAGGTTCACAGAGACACATACACACTCAAACATGCATGCGTGCATACAAGTCTAAGCAAAGGAATATGCACACATACACGCACAGTCCACTTGTGCCTGCTGGCATTCCGCTCCGACTCACAGTGTCATGCTGTCAGCCAGAGGTTATTATAGCTGTCTGCCTGCCCAAGATGCCTGGGTTGAAGACAAACTCAGGTGGTGTTTTTGCATCACAGGAAAACATGGAGCTTTCTCTAGCTCTCCACCTCGCCCTCCTCCTCTTCCTCCGTTCTTACTGCCTTCAGCAGCACGAGCAGCTCTACCCACACGCCAACATCCTCCTCCCAACCTCCCTCTCTGGCCACCCACCGACTGTAGTGACACCTGCCAATCAGCTGCATGTCGTCGACCAGTTAGTCGGTCAGTCAAGTCAGCATATCAGTCAGTTAATCTGTCGATCAGAGGTGAGTCTGCTCGCTTTCCAGTTGGATGGTCAGCCAGTCAATCAAAGAGACAGCTTGTCATTGAGGCGGCCTGTCAGTCAGACATGCAGACAACAGTCAGCTGCATGATGATCCCCACCGCTACACTGTACCATCTCCTTTTCTTGTGTGTTATTAAACAAATTAGGCAACTGTAGGGAGTTTCTTTTATAAGATACTGACTTGAATAGCTAACACTCCGATATTATAACAAATTATTAAATAGTAGAGATAGAGAAAAAAATCTTGTCATCACAGCAAAGGTGGCAATCCCACAGCGGCCTTGGGTGTGTTACTTCAAAGGAAGCGCTACTCCTTTGCATGGGATTATCAAAATGTAATTGCACAGCAATATTATTAAATGAAAAATAGCACAATGTACAGTACGGTATGATTAGTGCACGTTTTTTTGTGACACGTAAACCTTTGCTGTTATTGCAAGTCTACACCATTTGTTTCCTGAAAGTGAAAGATTGATTGCTGCTGTTTTGTTGCATTTGTACATGAACACACACACACACAAATAATGAGAGAATGAAGGGACGAGAAAGCGATCTTGTTTATTTGTTAGTGAAGGAAGTCTGTTTTGCTGCTCTTGTTGATTGGAATGATTTGGATGGATGCTTCACTGCAGTTTAGGCATATAAGAGTGTGTGTGTGTGTGAGAGAGAGAGAGAGGATTTATCATTTTTTCCAGCATATTAAAACTGCTGGAAAATTGTACATTCTATTGAACAAATAATGTCACAGTCTGACGCATTAGTCTGCTACAAACGCCCACACCTACCTGTGGCATTTTCACATTTTAAATTAGTCAGACGGAAGATGGCTGACCCTGTCAGAGCTCTCTGTCACTATGGTAAATAGATGGAGGATCAGGAAAAGTTGAGCCTTTCTTTATAATTATGGGAAAGCTGTATTCGTTCTCACTTCACTGAAAACAAATCACAAGAGACCGACGGACAGAAGTAAGAGAGCAACACTGAAATATTGCCACCTGGAAGGTTAAGTCAAGATGCATAATAAATTAGGGAAATTCACAGGCTCATGCAGTTTTTGCCTCTAAGCAATCTGCTCCCACACAAACAAAAACACAAAGACATACACCCAAACACACTTCCCACTTGGCCCTAAAAGCTTTATTCTGACCTGAAAAATTGTACAAGACTAGCAGAAAATTACAGTGCGGTAATTACGTTGTTTTGTTCACTGAAGTTACGTCTTATTCCTGAAAATATTGTTACCTGTACTCACACAGTAGTTGCAAATGCAGCAGCACCATCACTGGTCTAAATATGTGTGCATATGTAACATCAGAAACAACGTCTTTGTTTGTCTTTGTTCCTTCTGTTTGTACCCCCGATTTTGTCACTTTTGTACTGCTTGCCCTGTGTTTAGTTTTACCCCCATGTTCCTGTTTTGCCCCCTGTGGATGTTCCTCGTACTTTTGTCTCCGGACTTGGACTTACATGTTGCCTGTCTGTCTTCCTGTGTTACCTGCTTAAGCTCATTTGCCATTAATACATTTTTGATCTGCTCCTGGCAACCTACGTTGTCTGCTTTTTTTTTTGGTCCTTTCCCTGCCTCCGGTACTTTGCACACTCCCATGATAATCTTAGTGATAATGCACCCTCACAGGCTAACTGAGGGCTGTTCGACCTCTAACCGGTGTAGATGAAACTGAGGACTTTACCTTGTGGAGTCTGACTGTGAGTGTGTGTGTGTGGGTTGGGGGATTATACTGTATGTGCCTTTGAATTCTCAAAAATTAATTATGGATGATGGTAATATTTGAATGCTACCCTCCCACTTCCCCACTTCTCTGTGTCTCTCCCACTATGTCTGACTCATGACTCACCACTATTAACACTCCATTGTTTGGAGAAAATTCAAACCTCTGTTGGTTCTCTGATTTATCCTGCCTACTGTGTATAAGGTGTAAATAAATGCTAGAAAATAGCTTATTATTAAAGGCTTACATGCAAAATTGCAAACATTTTACAACCTTGTTATCCCTTTAAGTTACCTGGAAAAGTGTTTTATATCTTTTTAAAAAGTAAAGGTAAAGTTGGGTTTTTGGTTAGTGGGGCAGGTACAGAAGTGTTCATTTGCACACTTATTTCAGGTTTCTACTTTTATCTACAATTCCTTACTGTGATGCTTTCTTTCTTTCTTTCTTTTTTGCATTTCCATTGTTCTATGGTGCCGTGTTTGCAGAGTGATATAGCTATGACCCCTTTTTTTTACAGGCTTATCTTTCAAACATTGCTTTTGCATTTGATCTTCTCTTGGTGTCTTTTGCCATCAATGACGGTATTTGCCCGCCACTTCTGGTTGTTTCCTCCCACGATAGCTCTTGTTTTAATTGTTGCGAGCAGCGCGAGCTTTCCAGATTGTTTTCTGTAACATTTTGCATTGTGTCTTATAATTTGTCTGTTGGCCTGTTGATCTGTTGTGGGTTTGGACCGGTTTCAAACTGTTGTAGCATGAACAAAATATTATTCAAATGCAGTCAGTTTAATTATCTTGATGACTAACATTGATTTCTTAATTATGCCATTTCATTGTCATGTCATTGTTTCTCTGAAATAACATCATATATACAGCTCTGGAAAAACTTACAAGACCACTCCAAATTTTCCAAAGTTCATTTTACTCAAACACATACCTATAAATAGTAAAACCAGAGAACTGATAATTTTGCAGTGGTCTCTTAATTTTTTCCAGAGCTGTACATGATAGTAAACATTTGTATTATATTGCAAGGGCATTATGAAAGTATCATGATGCAAAAGGTGCAGTAGCCTCTCACAAAATTTAAGTGTACTACATCATCAATTCTTCCCATAATTCTATGGAGGCCCCGAAGCGTCACGGTGGGATTTTTATTTTGGAACTACTTTCGTATTGCCTCTGATCCATAGGAACAGTTAGTGTGGTGGTCCAGTCCAGTTGTACTACACTGCCAGATTAGGGAAATGCTCTGCAGATACTATACAAAGGAGAGATGATATGACACTTTACATAATGCATTTAGTGTGCAGTACTCCTTTCAAAATGTGGACTCCATACAGCCACCGGCAGCTGTTCTTCCTGGCTGTGGAGTTTGGAGCTGCGGCTGTGGATATGGTTGTTTTGTTTTTTAAAACAGGGCCCGCCTGGGGAAATCAGATACCCGTCAAAGAAGTTTCCCCTGACTACGGAGCTGTTCTTTATTTAACATACTACATTTAGGGCTCCAACTGTTGTTTCTGAATTTTCAAATAAAATATATCCGTTCCTTGATAAAGTGAACACTGAAGGTCTTTTCACAGTGGCCTGCTATTATCTCGCTTTTATTAAGCAAATCTTGGTGTATTGTGCATATTTTGCTGTATTGCATAACATCAAATGTTATGGTTGCATCCAGCTGATTTTAGTTTGGTTTTATTTAAAGATTAGCAAGGCCGCTCCCTGAATAAAATAAAAAAATAAAATTGAATGGCCAAGAGGTGCTTCTTCAAGGCGCACCCTGCCGGAAGCCTTCGACTCTGACAGCATGCTACAAAATATGAAGTAATCCATAATGTCCTCTGAGTATATACTGGGAAGCTATTTAGTCTGTCCAAAATGTCAGACTCAAATCCAGCAGCTGACTGAAGGGTATGATGCTGCCCTGGAGGTAGATAGGGAAAAACAAAAATGCATCTCAGCCAAACTCTCCCTGCGGTTCACTGGTGTATTTTGACATCACTGGATGGAAAAAGTAAAGTAGGCTGCTAGAGCTGACTACAGTGATACAGAGAACATGAGCACACTTTTTGGATGTTATAGACATGACACCCCTATGACTAATTCATGGATACAAGGGTGACAATCGGCACAGTGCTCCTCTAAGGATCGGAGCGCAGCTGGTTGCTTGCAACTTGTGTCCCCTATCAGAAAAGTGTGGTAGAGCACAGGGAGCCACTAGAAACCAGTAAATGTCGTGGTTATGTGTGCCAGTCTTGTTATACTGACTGGGAAGATTTGTGTGCACCAGGCAAATAGACTTCCAATTATGGATTAAAAAAAAGTGAATTGGCTTGAATGTGGCTTTGAGAATAGAAACCGATACAACAGTGTTGCACTCTTCTGTGCTTTTAGGCATGTTCTATACAAGAAAATGACAATGAAATAAATACAGCTACTGTTAAAAGGTATAGTGGGACACACATTGAGATTTGCTTATTTCATTTATTCATCCCTTTTCAATGCTGAGATGCTCAGAAGTCATATAGGATCATGTCCTGGTTTCTTTCAGATTGGTTTACTCATGTTTGATGTAGACAAAATATGTCAAATCAGTATGTTAGAAACTGGGGTGTTTAAATGATAAATTAAGCTCAACAAACAGAATGGTAAAGTTCATGCAGATGGTATTATTACCATTATACTTATCATGACCGTTATCTAGCTGTCACTGTTTCCATCCTCAATGTGCCCTTTATGCAGGGAAGGGAGTTACGGCTAATATCCAAAGAATCATTAAATAGGCTCATGGCTGACTTGAATCACGATTCTGTTAGAAAAGAGCTTCAGTAATTACTGTTTGTGTCCTAGTCGGAACCAAAAACGTGGAACTAATGTAGGTGTAAATGCAGTGCATGCTCCAGTACCTGGTTCTGCTAATAGTTTTTGTACTGACACACCAAAACAAGTTTGGACAGCTAATTGCAGTTTAGATGGCAACAAAATTCACACATTAAAACCAATATTTAATATTAGCCATTTCAAAAATGTAGACCCATAATAGAAATGTTTCTTTGCTTCAAATCCTGCAGTGAAAAATACTCACGTAAATACTTTATCAGGAGGAGTGTCTGCTGTTGCGCTTCGTCCTGCTCTCTGTCCGCCTGGGTGTGATCTTTCTGTCAGGCGGTGGACATTATAAATGACTCACCCTGGGGTTGGAAAGATCCTCCCCTTCATCCACTAGGCCTTTTAATGATGGTGGCCTACCAGCAGGGGGGCTGGTTGCTGCCAGAGGACAGCTGTGAAGCCTCGCTGCTGGCCAAGCCCTCCCAGCCCTCATGTCCATATGGTCTCTATTAAGAAGCGAGCAGCAATACAGTCGCCTGTGTGGTGAAGGAATGATTTTGAGGCAGCTCAGCTCTGAAACAACGGACTTGTTTTCTGTCATTTTGAAGGATGAGGGGTAGAGAGCTACACGGAGACTGAATTAATGTGTGGGCGCACACTTGCGCACTTGCACGCCCATGAGCAAGTGAGAGAGCTGGTGGAAGCTGCTCCTTCGGCCAGACTAAATAATTGAAGCCGTTGTCCGCTATTGTACTTTGCTTGTGTGCAGGTATGTGTCTGCCAGCCTGACACATCCTTCTGCATAGCTGATGGCGGCACTTGATCTCCGTGCCAGCCGAGTGATGTGCCTTCAGGGCCAGGCTGATAATGACCGACTGTACAATGGGGAGCATTCGCATCCAGGATGCCTGACATATGTAGTTTAATTTAGTCTGTTGAGTACAATTGCAGTGCCAGTGACAAACACTGAATCCTCCAGAAGGAGATGAACTGTGTGAGGCTTCTCAAAGATGTGAAGTCGCACGGTGTATTACATGCCATTTCTCAACACATTTGTCTTGACCGGATATGTGCAGTGTTCTGTCACGCCGCAAAATTACACTAATTATACATCTTCAGGGAGGAAAGAGGCAACAGACATAATATATTTTCTTTGCCATTTGTGCTCAGGGCAGGAATCCAAAAATCCGTTTTTTGATACGCAAAAGTGTTTCGATTACAAGCGACCAAAAGACCTTCATATTTTTCAGATTTCTGGTTGTAATAACATTAAAGATGTCTTACGATATACGCATAACTTAACTCCACACCAGACTTGCCCAGCCTTGATGCTTCTAAGCTCCTTGTGTGTAGAGGGTGACACAGAATATATTGGCAGCCCATGTTTTAATATTGATATGTTCACAAGAGAAGATTGATATCCATCACCATTATAAATGAAATAATGTTGAGAATCATGCTTTTTTCATACCCCCAGTCACAGTTTCAGAAACGTACAGAGCAATATTATGCTGTCTTTGTTTTTCAGTTAGATGAATATGCCTGCAGGAATAGAGGAGTCCTTCTCTTTGATGTTCTTCCTCTTTGATGTTACCGTGTCCTTTTTGTGACACAATTTACATTCACGTTTCTCTTCACAGTAAAGTATTGACGTTTACCTTTCCCTCTCTTGTTTCAATCTAGTCTGCCTTTTGAGGAACTTTTTAAAAGTCCTGAATCTTTCAGAATGTTCTTATAGTACAGTTAAATGCAAGTGCCAATGTACTCAACAAGCTTTCTGAACACATGACAGTGACTCAAGCTGGTGTGTGATATTGATTAAATCTGTCTAAGAATGTTTGATTTCCTAATTATTAGAATCAAATTATGACAAATAATGACAAGCTTCCAGTAGTATTTTATCTCATTGTGTGGGAACGCTTGCCCTAACGGTTCCCTCAAAATTCCAGCATCCAGTTCAGTGAGCTGGGGAGAACCTTGGAGACGTGGGGATTCTTTAGCAAAACAGCACTGGAAAAGAAGTGTCAGTTTTAAAATGCTGATAGTTTGCAGAATTTGACACAGAACAGTTGAATGTCCCCAGAATAACCAGACATGCTGGCTACTTGGTTGTGCAATAGATATTAATATATGCATATAAATGTAAAAGGTGTTTGTATCAGTAAAAGTGAAATCGGGCAATTTGTGGATTTCATTGTGGTTTTAAATAATGTATTAATCTTTATGTTCACTTATCCGAATGTGCTACAGTAAAAGTTCAAATCCATTTTTTGTTCGTATTTATAATGGCTTACTTATTATACGCCAATGCAATAACAAGTAAAGACATTTTAAATCCATTTTCCTAAACCTGTACACATCATTTAGTCCCATTCAATTTCAAATGGCATAGAAAACACCTCTGGAGACATCTAACTCACTACAGCTAAAGCATTGCCGTGAACGCCAAACTGGCTTTTTGTGAAGTTGCATCAGAAAATTAAAATCAGACTATCAACACTTATGAAAGCAGTCCCAGCCCTGAATCACAGGAATGTGCACATTTAGAAACAGAGGAAGAGTTTTCAATTCTGCTCTCCATTTCTTGCTCCGGTGATTCCGCTTGAAAATAATTCCTCTAAAATGTGTTTTTTTTCCTTTGCTTCTAAACATGAAATGTCAACCAGAAGTTGTCGGAACCTCCAAAGCCAACAACGTGCAGCAAACACAGAGTTGGGTGTTGCAGTAGATGTTGATTAAGAGGTCACGTCATCCTTTGCGGAGGGAACATTTGAACTTATTGAACACAGGAAAGGAAAGGCAATCTTTTAAATGATGTACTTGGATTGGGCTACCTTTTCTGTTCCTTTCAAAGGCGTAGTTACCTTTATATCTTCAATACGTTCAGCGCTAGATATTCTGAGTATTTCTCAAAAAAAAAAAGATAAAAGTGAATAAGTCATATGAAAAAGAGGAGCCAGACTCCCTACCGGAGACATAACAAAGAGCTCCTCAGCTGATGTAAGGCTGCTGTCATGGATGGCATACCTTTTAATGCCTCTCTGGGGAGAGGTGGTTTGATTTCTGGGTGTGACAATGTGTCTCGGAGTCTTGAAAATGACTTGAGGTGTGACCACACAGTCTGGTAGGCACCTGACTGGCACAATAGCCATAAATAATAGAACTGTCTGATTTAACAGTGGAACAGCATGTGCACAGACACAAAGATACACCTGTACCGTAAAGAGCGAGAGAACAGTGGACACGACAATCGGAGCTGTATTTTCATCTCGTCCTCACTTCATAAATGAAAAGAACTGTTCCGTACATGTCATGCTTCTGGAAACCACTCGTGCATAATGCAAAGCCAGACTCATGTGACACTCTGGAGAACTTAGTGGGATTAAGAGGAAAATGTTCAGTCGTTGTGTTGGGGGCTATCGGCAGTCATGGCCAATCAAATCCGCTCCTCTCATTCCTTTAAAAAGTATTCCACTCTTGACAGTTTTATAATAGACGACAGTTCAGTTTAACCTGAACTGAACTGAGAAAACACAAATGGGTCCAGGAGGTGCAGAGTCACCAAGGACCGATGGCATATCTCCTCTGGGTGGAATCAACAGTCCTGGAGACACTGAAAGCATGTTCGCCATCAGTTTTATGTTGGAATAATAATCACAAATGCACTTTATGTGATGACATCATTTATTACAGAATAAAAAGGGAAACTCTTTCAGGGGGGAAAAATTGCAACTTATAACCCTGGAAAAAGAACTGATCACCACCCACTGGCTCACTTCTTGCTTTTATGACTACAAACTGTAAACCTCTATTATGATTCTGACAGTGTCAGACCTTATATACACACCCTTATCAGCATAAAGCACACTTGAAATCCTGTGTTTCTTTGCCTAATGGACAATGCTGGTGCCACTGTAATAGTCAGGCCCGATCAATAGCAGCAAACTCGACATGATGTGTAACGCAAATGAGATTTTTGAGCCGAGACTGAATGGAGCCTCATTCAGTAGATTTGTTGAGGGAGAGTGGGGCATCTGATCACTTTCAACGGTCCTGCACTCTTCATTTTTCTCAAGGCAAGCTGGAAATTGGACACGAAATCTGAGCTCATGCTATCTTGGAAGCAGGCTTTCCTCACAACTGAATAGAACACGCTATGATGTTGGAGATGAGCAATACATGTCACTCTACCTGCCTGTCTCTATCTCACTCTCTCTTCCTATCCCTCACGTTGCCTGTTCTCGGAAGAGGTTGAACCTGCTGCCACCGACTCTGGGGCAAAAGCCTTTTTTAAATCCATTTAGATTGAGTCAATGTAGCTGAGGCCTGGGTGTCAATGTGTCTGTGTATATGTCTTTATAAGGGCGTATTGTTGCTTATCTGTTGCATCAAACGCCGAGAGCCGCAATTGAAGGCAGACAATGTTGAGGTAAATGAGGTCATCTTCGGGCAACTGCCGCTTCAGCAAACCCTCTTACCTGCATAAACTTGTCACAAATGATCATTTCAGCCTGATGAATACCCTTCTGAGTGTCCTTTTGTGAGATTTCAGCATTAGCATAATCAACGCCCCAAAAATTGCCATAGAAGGCGGCCTGTTCCGCTCTGTTCGTGGCCAAGTTTCATTCACAAAAATGTTACCAAAGAGAAAAAAGAATAATTTCACACTGCAAAGCTGCAAAGTCCTACTGTCGGATATCAGCAAATATGTTCAGCAGGGTCAGCAGACCGGTAACAATTAGAAAACGCTGCTAATGCAGCGGTCAGCTATATATGTCATCAGAGCAGCGCTGTACTGGGATTGACATGAAGTGGAATTAGATTAACATGAAGTCTGATGCTCTACAGTTAACATCTTTTTAAAGCAAAGCAATCCATGATTATTATGAGCGGCGGGCAAGGGGGACATTCAGTAGCTGATGATACACTGTCAGATGCAACGGATGATGATACTGGACAGCAACCTGCATAAAGACCCTGAGGCAGCTGTCAGAGTGAGAGACATTTCCAACGACTACTGGCCTGTCATAGTTGCTGAAAAATATTAAAAATAATAAAATGTAAAACTCCTCTCTGAAAATTGGCAAGCCATGGTGATAATGATATGGTGAACATAATATTAATTTTGCATTAGTTTGTCTTAGTTATATATTTTATTTTTAGTTCATATTTAGTTCGGCATCAGATTTGAGCACATAAGGCATTATGATGACTAACACGACAGGTCTGAACCGTTTGAAAAGCAAAAGTTCAAAGTTACACAAAATGTTCTTGTAAATCGCCCTTATGAGCCACTTAAGGACGAATCAAACATTCTTTGCAGAGGTATTGATTTGTCGAAGCAGTACTTAACTTTCTTTCTATGTAAGTGCTGCAGGACGTGGTTGTGTGTAATGTGAAAAAGGTATACAGATACCACTGTAAAACATGTGTCCCTCACCTGAACTTGATTCAGTGCAAGTCGTGTATATTGCTGTAAGAATTGAGCGTGGGACAAGGCTGTCCGCACTGTGATAGAGCAAAGAAAAAGAGACAGAGAAACACGGAAAATAAGGGGAAAGAGCTCTACTGAATGATGACGAGTAATGGTTTTCAGCCCTATAGGAAGTGCAATTTGTTGTATTAGTAGAAAAACGCTGATCCAAGTAACAAGAACTCAGCGCTGTTGTTGTTGTGCCGACAACACGCTCAATCCCTGTGCTGGACGGCCCCTGTGTGTTGAAGGAGAGTTGTGATAAATAATTGAAATGTTGACTCAGCCCAGCGGTCTGGGTCAGAACAAGCTATTTGCGCGTGCATGCATGTGTGTGTGTTTGTGTGTCCCCCCCTAGAGAGTTTGAAAGACCTAAGAGGCTGCTGCCTGGCGTCATTGTATATGCAGTGGGGAGAAAGGGCACAAGGTTTGCATAGATATGGAGGCGGGGGGGTTGCTAGGGAGTGGGAAGGTAAAGAGGGTGCAGGTGGAGGGAGCGAGAGGAAGTGTGAAATTGAACAGCTGTTTTCCGTCGCCCAGCTGACGTGCCTTCCATCCCACCATCACTTAATAATGTTTGAGCTAGCTGCAAGTGCTGTGTAGGCACACACACACATAACAAAACACGCTGCTGGCTTTTGCGGTACAGCAACCACACAGAGGAAGTTAGCATCAGCTGGAACCTGCTCTGTGTTTTTCAGGACTTAATTTATGTCTGCAATTAACTCAGCAAGGCATAGGGGCTGGATGCTCTTCACTGCATGCACATTTTCTCCATTTACCACAGGGCACACAGTAACAAGTCCCTAAAATGCAATTGGAAACAACACCAAATAGCAGAAATCAGTGCAGCCACAGACAAATAGAAATCCTTCTCTAGGATTTTGATAGTTGTATGAATTTCATTACTCAAACCTTTGCCTTTTAAAGTTCTTTTTTTCCCTTGATATCTTGCCATTTCAGCTTAATATTTCTGCTTTAAAAGTTAAACAGAACCTTTGTCTTGCTATTCAGTGTCAATATGGGATGCATTGAGGAAGGCACGTTTACTGTGACATTTAGTGCTGCTGTAATATGTCACAGAGATTTTGTCTTTAGGGTGTCACCTTAGAAAAGTGCCTTGGACCTGCAGTGGGTATGAATAGAGCAGAAGGTGCTGCAGCTGAGAATATGGTTTCAGGGTTCAGGTGTACTAAAACAACATCTGTGGGTATTTTGGTACGTTGAGCGCTTCCTCAAGAGGCAAATCAAGTCCCTCATGCAATTCACTGCGTGCAGTGTAGGAATGGCATGGTGGTTCAACATGTTGCCATAGTAAAAGGTGCCAAAATTAATTCCAGACTCTATTAAGCAAATCTGTCAAACGAGAGCAGGTTAGGTTTCTGCAATATTTCCTCATTATTTAGTACTGCTGTCCATTTTCCTAGAGTTCAATCCAGCATAACTGCTTTCTTACAGCTGATTGACATGTAAAATAATCCACCAGACGGAAGAAACCACCCAACGTGAAGCAGAGTGCTCCGAAATCTTTTTACACATACTTTCAAATGGATTATCCTGCTTATATCATGGCCCCAACAATAAAATTAAATATCAGCATTAATTTATATTCTTTGAACATTTTGGACACTTTTTGAGCATTTGCCGTTATTATTCTTGTTTACTGTTCAATAAAATGCTTATTGTTGTTGGCATGCTTACAGAGATTTTTTACATACAAGTTTAACTTAAGTAGCCAAATTACTACTGAGTCATGCAGATTTAATCCACAGCCTCAGGCCACATGTATACTCTATATGTACTCCATCACCATGGTATATGGTTTATTTTTTAAATTGAAAACTTTAAATTATATATTATCAGGGACGGCTGGTATCAATGGGCTAAAAGGGATCAGCCCTCCCTGTCCTTTACAATAAATATAAAAAAATAAAAAAAGCAACAGAACCAAATAGTCACAAGAAAAACGCAGGATATATTGAAATGGGCTTATTTTTTACAGCCCAAACTCAGCGGCATCAGTGTCCAATCAGATTCGTGTTAAGTGAGTGACAGGCGTCGTGGCACGCCCCCTTGATTTGCTGAGCATTTGGGCTAAATTCTTTCAGCCCAGAGATGCTGACTTTGGACCAATGACAGCCAGTGTGGTGCTGCAGTGCTGGGACAGAGTGAACAGACAGGGGGCGCAGGGTCCAAACCATGTTGACGGAACACAAACAGACTAAATCGTAAGTTTAAGCTGTCAGTAAAGCTGCTGTATCAATGTTGGGTAAGAGACACAACGAGCTGCTAAAGACAAACAGGCTTCACTGTCACGGATTGTGGACTGAATGTTGTGGGACACACGAGCTCTGCGGGGGTCCGACGAACCTCCGACTTCACTGCAGCGAGGCGAGTTTCAGAACCT